>VXAB01001689.1:246558-264676 GCA_013399175.1 Odontophorus gujanensis
GAATATTTATTTTTTGAATTCTCTCTGGGGCGTTTTTAAAGGAAAAAAAAAAAAAAAAAAAAAAAAAAAAAAAAAAAGGTTATTTCCTTGGAGAAAACACAGGTTTTCTATCTGTGTTCCCTTGGAATATAAAAATTTACAGTTTTAGCTGCATTGGTCAATTTTGTTGCCTTCTTGAGGACAATGAAAATTGCGCAAGGTTTCAAATAAAAGCATATACAAGTCTAAATTAAATCTGAGGTGTAATCTTTTGTAAGCAGAGAATAATGTTCTCTTAGATAATAAACCTTTTTCTCCTGTATATCAACAAGATGTCTATTTTCTTTTCTTCCTAGATACACCTTTAGTTAAAATCATTTCTTCCAATTCATGGCCTGAAGAAGGACAATCTATAATTTTGACTTGTGAATCCAAAGGAAAACCAGTGTAAGTGATTTAACAAGTAATATGTTTTGTTATTTTCTTTATTCTGCTGTGATTGCAATCTTCAACTTCAGAAATATGCTCTTTTTGTCTCGTCCCGGGGTGTTACGTAATCTCTGCTATAGAAAACCCCTCAAAGCCTGTCTTCATTAAGTGTCTATAGAACATCAGTCTTCTACTTTGTCATCTATTTTAGTTTTCAGGTTTCAGGAAGAATTCCAGCTGTGAGAGAATTTTTATTTTTTTTTTTCAGTCAGGTATATCAACCTGAAAGGAGTACAGGCTTTAATCAGCCACTGTTTACATCACTGAACTGATGATCAGACAGAAAATGTCTCATGAAAATCTTCCCGTGCCAACTAGCTTCAGTGAAAATATATTTAATTTTCTGGATACTTTCACTGTCTTCAACAAAGAAATTTGAGGGGTAATAATATGTGCAAGTTGGCTACTGGTTTCTGTTAGAATTTTAAAAGATATAGCCTGCTCTGAAAATATGAATTGTTTTACTTGGAAGTTAGCATCTTTGCTACCAGTATTTTTATGGACAGATCTGCAGAGATTGAGTCTTGCACAGCCTACTGTTTAAATTGACCTTATTCTTAAAAAGAAAAAAAACATATTCAACAAGCTGTTACATACTTATGTAGGAAGAAACATAAATAATCAAGTTGGTTAGAATTAAATCAGTATGAATTAGGTATCTCAACATGAAGCTGTTACTTAAATGATCAGTATATAGTGTTACATGGAATGGTAACATGCAATTTTAGAATGGTCTTTAAAATAATAGTGCAGTCATACTTTATTTCTGAAAAAAGGTGAAAATTACATATCAAAAACCATGTATAATAAGGCAGAATTTCTTATTTTTCTAATTTAAATGATTTAATGGAATTGCTTGATGTAGAAACCCAAAGTCATCTTAAGATGATGTCAAGAATTTAAGCTCAAAGTTTCTCTTTTGAAAACCTCTTTGTTTAGTTAAGTCACATCTAAATTATCTAAGTACTTTTCTTTTATGCATTACATGTCTGTATTGTTTTTAAGTAATTCCTTCACCCAAACCTTGATTGAGCAGATCAGCACAGCAGCTAGATCATGTTTCTACCCTACTTGAGACCAAGGGTTTCTTAATATTAATTTTACGTAGTTCTCTATGCACTCTGTGTAACTGGTCGTCAGTGTACTTGTGTACTTCTGAATACTGTATGCTTTTGAGATACCTATGTAGGTACCTCACAAAATTCAAGGGCAACCACATCTTGCATTTAGAGTATATTTGAAGGAGAAGAAATTTACCCTTGAGCATTCCCTTACATGTCAAGGGGTACAGAGTCCCTGTCGCTATTACTTTCAAATTCAGCAGAGGATGTGCAAGTGTTTAATTTTAGGAAAAAGGTCAGCATCGATACATCGATTGCTCTGAGTACACAACTGACTAAATAGTTTTTAGGATTTTCCTTATCTCCCTATTTAGCACATAACATAACAGGTGACAGCTACATGCAGAAATCTCTATTTGGCACGTTGCCTTCAGGACTTCTAGCCCCAGGTACTTGATTTTCACTATTCATTTAACATTCACCATAAGGATAAAAACTTAGAAATAAGGCAGTCATTACAAAATTTTAATTACTTGTTGTTTGTTTCAGGGGAGGGCCAGTTTGACCCTTCGCTCCTGGAGTTTTAACGTCCTAAGAAAGTTTGGAGACTGTATTTCTTCTTTTTGAACTTTATAGTTTTTTGGGATAGCTGAATGGTTGGACAGGTGGATGGAGTTGGTGAGGGCTGTTGGAAATACTAATAACTAAGTGTTCTGCTCCTGCAGTTTTGCATACTTCTGAGTATTAGAAAGGGAGAGGCATGATACTCCTCAGTTTTTTAAGCTATAGGAACCATCTCAACTGTCACTTAAACATTTCTATCATAGACGTTTACATCTGAACTGCTCTCATCTCTCCAGTAACTACATGGAATTTAGGCACCTAACTGATGTCTACGAGGGCTGCTCTGAACGTAACACCCCCTATTTTATTATATCGTCTCCCAGCAGCAAAGGCAGATGTTGATGTAATGACAGTAGCAGCTGAACTTTCTCACCAATATTCTGTTACATGTTCTTGCTATGGAACAGATGACAGCAGGACAGTCTGACAAAACGGCGTCTGGCATGGAAATGTATATGAAACAAAGGTGTGTCATTGGATTCCTTCATGAGGAAAAAATGGCAACCATTTATGTTCATTGACACTTGCTGAATGTTTCTGGAGACCAAACAGTGAGTGTGAGCAAATGAAGTGGTGGGTGGTGCATTTCAGCAGTGACAACAGCGACAGTAGGTCACCTTCACCAGTGCAGATTTTTAAGAGCACGTTATGCAGGCTCCTGTTCATCTTTGGCAAAAAATGCATAGTAAATGGTGGTGAATATGCTGAAAAATAGAACACATTTTCAGCTACAAAATGTTATCAAATAGTGTTATTGTGTTCTTTGTATCTGTTCTGGTTTGCATGGAAATAAATAGAAGGCATTAATTTCAGAGCAACCTATATATCTCCGTATTTTGAGATGCCAGTAATAGGTGTCTAAATGTAGATATCTCTATATATCAAATTATATATCTCTGATAATTTTTTTAGTTGCATACCATTCTTTATCTATGACTTACAAACACATTTTCATAGTCTTTATTGAAATTTCTTTCACATGCTAAAAATACTAGACTGTTAAAGACAATTTGGTTATTTGATTTTCCTTAAGACACCAGTTCTTCTTAGTAATTTGTGTAGGCAGTAAAAAGCCTATGAAACTTTTATGTTATAACCTTGGGGGGTGGACTAGATGATCTCTAGAGGTCCTTACCAACTCCTACAATTCTGTGATACAGTGTTTTATATTAATACACCAATATTATAGATATTTCTTATATGTTACCATTAGGAGATACTTGTAAAAAAAGACAATAACTAAAATGGATCTTCCATCGAGATGCTTACAGGGTTATTTTTTATTATTTTTTATTTAAAAGAAAACTTAGTTGATTCAACTGAAAATATTATATGTGGTTTTGAAAGGTGAACCAAATAAAAATTACACCACGGAACTATCAAGGTAGGACACCTCTGTGTGGTAGCCTTTGACACACATATATTTTGTTCTTGTAAATCCAGTTCAAATTGTTCATACCACTAGAACTACCAACATCCGCTATTCTGTATCGCTTCATTAGGTCAGCCTTTCACCTTTTCACTCTGAGTTTGCTTGTTGTTAAGAATAGTGTCATCTCGTATTTCTGGTCTTTAAGCAGATACAGCAACATTGGAACAGGACTCCTGAGGGTGAGTTAATGGGGAGAGGAGTAGGAGACTGTGAAAGAGGGTGTATTGGAAGATGAAAGACAGGGAAGACATTTGAATGATCCAGTGAAGCCATATGAGAGCACCTAAGAGGAGAAGTGCAATTTCTATAACTGCTGACTTCCCTGTTCATCACTGTGAGAGTGAAGTCAAGCCATGATCAAGGTCCAGTGCTTATTAATATTAGAGGAATTATTTTGAATACAGAAGCTATTTTTCTGGGTAAACACTGCATTACTACTGTATGTATTATAGAATTATTACATAATAATGATATTAGAGTTGGGATACCAATAAAAAGAGTAGCCTAGGTTTCTTGTCTGTTCTACCATGGTTTTGCAGAGGCAGACTCTGAGAGGGATTACTGAAGTGTCACACAGATTGTTATGTGTTCTGCCACAGTTCCCTCTGGTTTATATATTGTGGATGATGCGGTTTCAAACAGAGGTCAGATGCCTCAGAGGTGCTGGGGGGAGGTTCCTGCAAGGTCCATCAGTCCTCGAGTTTGCCCCTGGGTACTCTGATGTGACATGTTTCATTACATCAGTCCCACATGGTGTGGATGAAATTACTGTTCATAGTGTCAGAATGGGAATGGTTAGATAGATACTTCTTCACACAGTGCCCCTGAAAAGATACCACTTACTCTGGCTAAGTTTATTGCCTCCAGGATCCAGTATCAAAATGTGAGTGTTCTCTGAAAAGTTCAAGTTGCAGTCCTCAAGATTTGATGATGTTCTGGTCTAGCTTATACAGTACTTGTGACATCAGTTATGGGCAGCCATGGAAATCTTTGGAATATTGTATGTATAAAGAGATGACATTCTCAAAATTTTCTGATGGTGGAAAGAAAAAAGAGGAAACACACTCATCTGTTTACCACAGATTGTTTTCAAGCAGACTTTATAAACGAAACTCACTATTGAAATGCAAGACTTAGCTATTGTTTTGTTCACCTGACTGACAATATTAATAATAATGACATTTTTGGCAATTGTAGATGAAAGTATTTATATATTTCTCTGTGTAACTTAGGTCAAAACTACAGGTGTCCCCTTGTAGCTGACACTACTATTCAACAGCATTTATCTCTGTAAGAGAGGAACTACTGTGTAGTTTTAAAGCAAATGAAAGTTAATCTCTTATCTTCTCAGTCATTGCAGTTGTTTTATCTAGTTTGAAATCTTTAAATGAATCCCCTAAAAGTTGTCAGGCTATAATATTTTGGTAAATAATCTTGATACATCTGTAAGATGTCTGCATCCCTTTTTAATTTATTTCTTCATTAGCATAATATAGTTTTATCTAGGTTATGTTTATTTTTCAAAGAAGAAATTTTAATTGAGCCCCAGAAAGTACAAATATCCTTCTGATGAACTCATATGCGAGGTCTAGAATTTTTTGTAGTCCTATTGTCTGACAATATTTTGAATATATTGAAATAAAAATAGCTATAAAAAATAAAAACTGAAGAATGCAATGATCATTCACACTTGTCTTTGCTTAAAAAGGTTTTAAAAGCCAGTGGTTTTTTCTTGTCACAAGTTATAATTTCTACAAAACATTACATCTGAACAGTATGGTCTACTGACTTCATGCTGCTACAGAAGTGAATTCAAAACTGCTCCACAGTGGTAGAAAGGTTCAATAGTAATATTCTTAGTCATTGCTTTCTCCAGAGCATGCATGAAATACGTTTTGTGGGTTTTTTTTTCCTAGTGTCATTTTAGAAAGGACCTCAAAATATAATGGAATAATTAGGTCATGGGAAACAAAGAGGGAGTTGGCTGTCTCCTGTGTGCAGAAGATATAGGTCTTTCCATTTCATGCACCTCAAGGGAATCATAATATATTGGCTGACTAATGTAAAGAGAATATTTGGCCTTGCTGAAATAAATAAGATTTTTATTTCAGGGGAAGACTCACATATGTATCCATCATTAGAATTACATTATATGTAAGGTCATGAAAAAGTTACAATCACAATCAGTAATAAACACCAATATTTCATATATCCAGTAATACAAATGCAGTCAAATAAACATTGTAATGTCAGAAAAATTCACCAATTTTAATAATCAAATTTGAAACACTCTAAAGCTTGTGTAAATGATGTGCACGATATCACCACAGAAAAGGAAATGAAAGTTTTGTCTTTTATAATATCCATTTGAAAAAGATTCCACTGAATGAGACTAACATTTTGCAAAGTCTGATGAAAAGACTTACTTAGAATAACAGAAATACACAGCATCATTCTGTCAGTGACCCCCAAAGAATGTCTGTGTTGTTTGAGAATGACCTGGTAGAGACCTAGATGAAGATAGTTAATGAAGAATTGGTCACTCAAAAGTAGCAGAGCCTGGACTCACACTGGTTCATAGCCTTGGACTCCTCATGGCTTTTTCATCTCAGGTTCTAGATTCTGCATCTGTCCTTGCTGAATTTCCCTTCCTGTCTTGAGGAAGTTGTTGGCCTATTCCTCTAGCCTGCAGAGGTCCTTCTAAATGCTGACTCTCACAGAATCATAGAATCATACAGGTTGGGAGGGACCTGTAGAGATCATCAAGTCCAACCCTCCTGCCAAAGCAGCTCCCTAGCCCAGGTTGCACAGGTAGGCATCCAGGCAGGTCTTGAACGTCTCCAGGGAAGGAGACTGCACAACCTCTCTGTGCAGCCTGTGCCAGTGCTCCGTCACCCTCACTGTGAAGAAGTTCCCATGCACATTTGTACAGAACCTCCTATGCTTCAATTTGTGAATGTTAACCTTCATCTGATAACCACATACTGCTGAGAAGAGTCCAGTCTCGTCCCTTTGCTTCCTGTTCCTTTGATATTTATAAATGTGGATTAGACCCTCCCCTCTGTTGTACTGAATACAGCCCCAGTTTGTTGTAAATGACAATCTTAATGTGAGCACTTTCCAACTCTTTAGCCAGATCTTCAAGATTAAACAATTAAACATAACACCTGGGAAAAACTTCTGAAGAAGTCTACTTGTAACTAGCCACCCTGCAGCCCAATGCTCCAACAGTTTTTTTTTACCCATCAAATAGTACATGCATACAGTTGACCTGTATCATCCCTGCCAAGCTACAAGAGTACCATTGGAGGCCATGACCAAAAGCTTACTAACATCAAGATAGATAACATCTTCTGGTCCCCCTTTGCTTACAGATGAAGTCATTTTTTCAGAGTGTTCTATGTTTGCTTGTTAGAAAATTACCAAAACATACACTTCATGGATCATTTGTTGTGGGCTCAAGGAGAGTAGGAAGAGTAGAAAATGTCTTCCTTCTTCAGAATAGTTGCCTTAGTTCAAATTAGTTCAAAATAGAAACACGTCTAAATCTAAAGAAGCTATTTTTAAAAGTGCTTGAAGTGAAACATTTGAATTTCGTGACTTTCGTTACAGTATAAGAAATGTTGTGATTTTTTGTTTCCTGAAATCTTTGGCTTTACAAGCAGGATATAACCTTTGAAGAGAATTCCTGACTTCTGCAATGGAGTAGTAGCTATGAATGATCTGTATGACTTAGGTTTTATTTGTTGCATGCCTTTGGATTGCAGAATTAGAACATCTTCATAAGTGTTAATTTGTTTCTTCCCCATAGTGCCTGAGAACTTAGCAAATAATTAAATGTTTATTTTTATCACACCTGTGTACAGTTAGGGTATTCTATTGCCTCCAATTTACAGCTGACAACTGAAGCAGAAAAAATCCTATGATCAAAACCAGTGATGAAGATTACATATTTTTAATGTCTAATGTTAAACACAGTCTCCATTTTCCCAAGAGTATTTGATGTGACATAGAAGATAGCTCATCTTTGGTTAGAATTGTAACACTGTATTCTGAGCATATGTATAGATCTGTGATTATGAATCTGAAATCAGACACACAGAAAATAGCAGAAACCCATTGCCATTCAGCTGTTAACATTTTGGTGTAAATGGTTAATATTGATCTGGAAGTACATTTTTGTTACAGAGTTAGATTGTGATTCAGTAATATAAGGGCCAGATTTTCACCTGTGCACAATTATTTCTTTCCTACTTTGACATGATAGGCTTTCCAGCTGCTTGAGAAGATGAGAAGGAGGTAGTGAATGAAATTATCTTTTTCTGCATAAATTTTATTTATTGCAAGTACTATCTGGGTTGTACCATGAATACCTAGCAGCCTAGAAAGGAATGCTGGTATCAACTGTGCCTGTTTGAACTAACTATAATGAATCTGGAAAAGTGTGCATGTTTCTGCATTTATAAATCACCTTGCAAAAGAAATCTACAGCCCAAGCTGCATACTCAGTCTGGATGAATAAATATTAATGATTTGGAAAATTGGATGAATTTGTCCATATCCAAAATGAAATATTATTCTAATAAAATATAAATGTGGTATCAAAGTATTTCTCCCTTAAATTTAAGACATCTGTTCATAAGAAATCTCGAATTCTAGAGTTCCGTTTCCATGTTTCTCTGGAGAGAGACATTACAACTGAAATAAAGTAGGTCAAGATAAAAAGAAAAGTTGGGTACTGGACTTCCACTCATTTATGTTCAGATTTGGGCAGTCCGTGTCTTAGGCAGAAAAGCAGATGGATTCGAATTTTGTCGTAATCCTTTTAACAAAAAGGAACTCTACCTTCATAACCAGCATACCTCTCAGCAACTGAGGTATATATATATTTTTGGGAGGGGGATTATGCCTTCCCAACACTGAAAGTTTATAGTTTAGTTTCCAGTGACATGTCATACACAGCTTTCAGTGAAATTCTGTAAATATATTCTTAAAAATACACTTATATTAGGGATAAAATAACATCTGCTGTTGTAGGCTTGTATAAAGGTAAGAATCCCTTCTCACAGTTCTCAGCCTTGTGTTCCTTACCATTGTGGAACAACTTTCAGGATGGCACAGGCTCTTCTATTGTTGTCTTTCAACTTGAGAATTTTCTGCTGTAATTCACCTGTCCTTTCTGTTCAAGTTAACTTCTTCAAACTTAGCTTGTTCAGCAATTAGGTGAAGTCTTGTCTTCTACAAATACGAATATCTTTATCCTATCTCTTTCTTTCCTGCCTTGTTCTTGTTTCTTGAAAATTTTCTTTACCTTGTTTTAAACAGCACCTTTTCATCTTTGTATTTAAGCTCTTTACATATTCTTTTTTTTGTTTGGAGAAGTGTGAACTTGTATTTCATGAACAGCCTACCTACCATTAATTTGTTCTGATGCCATATAACCCATGTCAGCTAATGTTAATCATTCTGTATCCCATGGTCACTGTCAACCACACAGGAATTTCTTTTGAGTCAGTCTTGTAAGATTCTTTCAAAAACTGCACTGAAACGTTACAGGTGAGTTAAGCATATAGTTTCTCCACCCATACAGGCAGCAGTGAATATATATAAGAAAACTTTATCAAAATCAAGCAATATATTTCAGAGCTTTTACAATGGGAAATGTATGGAGAAAATACATTTCATTTGCAAAAATAGACTGATTACGTAACGTGACACAGATCAGCTAAGAAATTTTGTGAATGATAATATACAAAACTGTTATTAATGGTGAACTTCTTCAGAATCCAAGTTCAATGCCCCGTCTGTTCTTTAAATAAACCCGGCTAATAGTTACTGATGCCAGTCCAAATATCTGTTAAAGCCAAACTTGACAAGATTGGCCAGGGTTTTGCTGTCACTGCTATAATTACTTTCTTTGGATAGTTGGCCAATTTTTAAATAATTATCTTTATATATGAGTTCATCATGATGGTATCTCCTGCCTTAATTTAGTAAACATCTTTTATATGTAGTGTTGACTGAGTGTTCATTTTCCATAAAATATCCCAAAATCTTGTTGAGATTATGTTATAAACAGCAAAGAAAATTATGCATACTGTAGCTTTCCAGTTAGGTAGTATGTCTTTGCAAAAAGAGGCCAATTATTTTAAAGGATTACGTAAACATTCAGCTTGAAACCTTATACACCAACATTCCACTGTGGAATTGTGCTGTGATGTAGTAGATAATATAATAAGAAGCATGTAACATTTTTGCTGAGTTACAGCATGTATGCATAATAGATTAAATTTCACTTTGTGTTAAACATCCTGATATTCTGAGAGGCTATATCTTCATTTCACAGCTGGGACCTTCTATTGGTGTAATAAAAAGTGTGACACAAAAAGAAACAGGTGGGGGCATTAGTGCCTGTCTAAAAATTACACTCTACAATAAAACCTCCTGCAGTGCAAAATAACTTCCCCCTTACTGTTCTGTAAAATAATCACATTACATAATAGGCTCAACTCAATCATTGCTTTTTCTCTTCTTTTAAATGTCCCGTTTCTTCAGTGTTTAAACATAAAATGTTGCAGATAGTACATTGTGGGGGAAAAAAAATGCAGCATTTTTAGCACTCATTAAATCCATTTGGCATGCAAATGCCTTTTGAAATAATTTTTCCTTTCTCTTTTAGTTGAATGCCTAACAAAGAGCAGCTGATGGAGCTGTGTACAGTATGAACACATCCTCAAAAAAAAGGGGTCCATTGAATATAGTAAAATTGAAATACAGCATGTGTAATTCTAATTCAGTGCTAGACTTTAAGTTAAAAAGTAAGAAAATATTTTGGGAGATGCTATGATAATTTCAGTAAATAAGAGATTAGCTACAGTTACAAGTGAACAACTGTCAGCAACAGAGCACTAGAAAACATGCTAGTTCATCTCCATCAGTGCAAATCATACTCAGAGTATTTTGCTGTCTTATATGATTTCTGAAATAGAGCTTGTTCTCCCTGTAGCAGATGTGATCTGGAACATGCAGCATCATGGAGAACACCAGATCACAGTGTATCTGTATTCCCTCCATATTTAGAGCGTTACAGCTCCATGAGAAAATGTGTGTTCGTAAACTGGTCAAGTAAAATACCATCTTTCCACAGAAAAGGAAGTGTTCATGTAAAGATCATAAAAAGAACAATTTAATAGCAAATTAGAATTTTTTTCTATCTCTCTCTATATATTTTTTTTTTCATTTCTTCTTTGTATTTGATATCCTTTCATTGAATGAAGTGCATGTATCTTTCCACACAGAAATTTTTTGACATTAGCCTAGTCAATTAGTGCAGCTGCTGAAGCCTGGAAAGCAGAAGATAGAAATGCATCCAAATAATTTTTTTAGTTGTGAAAAATGTACAAATCTTTGTTGTGTGAACATAGTCCCAGAACAAATTGAGATGACAAGATAAACGATACTATGGTCCTAACAGACATGGCAGGAAAGAAACAGTTAAGAAAACGAATATGTTAACACCATTCATGAATAGTGTAAATTAAAAAATCTTTTTTTTTTTTTCTTTTTTACTCTTACTCTGTCTTTCCCTTGCAAGGAAGATTTCTGATATTTTTTCAGACTTAAGTTTGGCTAGAAAAAAACAAAATCTCCATATACAAGGCTTGGTATGTAAAGTACCATTGTGAACTGTTTCCAAAATGTATATTGAAAGACCAGAAGGATGATCAAGTCTGGAATCTGTAGTCATTCAGGAGAGCGAAAGTGGCATGCAGGAAGGAAAGATGCAGAATCACAGGTAGGAGGTAACTCCCAATAAAGTACTGTAGGTGCTTGCGTGGGTTGTCCCTCACATGAGAACCTGCTGTAGGTAGCTGAGAGACTGAGCAGTGACTCCATGGCTCTAAATGTGAGCAGCTCAGTCAGGGAATGATCTAGCTAAGAAACAGTGGTGAGTCTGCTGGGTTTTAGCTGGTGGAGACCTCAACAGAGAAAATAAATAAAAAAGAAAGAGAAAGAAAAATTTTGTGGAGCATAAAACAAAGGTAATTGAAGTTAATAGCTAGTCTTCCTTGAAATATATCAAGGAGAGAAAATGTTGGAGTACATTTGTACAATCAGAGGAGAATCAAGATGCAAGAGGAATTCAAATTAATTCACTGTATCAATATTTACTGTGAAAGAAAATATTGCAGACTGTCTTCCTTTTATTCTGAGGTGCTCATTGAGGTGCTCTTAAATGCACTGTATAGGAGACTGTGGAAGAAATGGACAAAATGAACAGAAACAAGAAACCAGCAGGACCAGATGGTTTCACTTTGGCATTCAAAGGGCTTGAGGATGATGTAGATGAATTACCAACAGTGACAAGCAGCTTCATGCTTAAAACCACTGTGTTAACTTGGGACAAAATGGATTCAGGAGAGATCCTAGGATGTGCAAATCTGTAGACCTGGCTTGATAATATCTGGGCTTGATAATAAAATCTTTAAGATGAGCTAGAATTAGCAGATAACCTGAAAAAAAAAATAAAAATTAAGAAAAAAAATACAAATTTTGTTCAGGGAAATCCATTCTTAAAAACATATTGGATTTCTATGAAGGGCACAAAAAATGTGCCAGGTGGTGGTCCACTTAGGAGATAAAATATTACAGAGGCTTACACAATTGTAAGTAATATAGAGATAGTTGAAAGGGATTGTTGATTCATTCTCTCTTCAAATAGAAACATTGAGAGCTGAATTAAGCTAGTAACAACCAGTTTTATAGCAAAGCATGGAGGTCATTCTTCACACAGTGACAGGTAGAATTCTGAAATTTGCAGTCAGTGGATACAGCAGATGGTAAAATATGGTAATTCAAAAGAAAAAATGGATAAATTCATGGAAGGGAAAATCATCATGGTTTACTTTATGGTTGGTGTCTGAAGTGTCTGAGATAGTTGTATGTTGGAAGTTTGCTGGCAGAGGCAACATCTCTGCTTGACCTGCTCCCTAGACGTCTGCTTGTCCCTGGTGCTGGAGATAAGGCACTGGGCTAGCTGAACTTTTAGTCTGATCCAGTACAGCTGTTTCTGTGCTGTTAAGCTTTGAGTGTTTGTTGTGGGTAGCTAGGACTAGATGCTAAAAGAGCTGGATCCCACTGAGAGCTTGAGAATATCTCCTTTACAGTGCTAAAATTATTACCATGGAGGTGCTAATGGATAATTTTCAGTGTGAGAGAAGTTTGTGTGAACTAAAGCACTTCCTTCTGTTTGGAGATAATGATACATTTGGGAAAAGAAAAACAAACTACTGTAAGCAAGTAGCATTCTTTTTCTTTATTGTATTGCTGTTTCATAAGTCATTTTTAGACATGAAAGAAATTGACACGGACCACAGTATAGGACTCAGCTCCAAACTATAAATAATCATAAGTTCCCAATGTGTTATTGTATTATTACTAGGATTTCATTATATTCTCTTGAAGGTATGAAGTATTTCGTTATTTATTATGATCTAATGCAGTGTACTTCGATATCAGCTTTTTTCTAGAACTTTTTGATGCTGGTTATGAAATGTAACTCAGGTATAAAAATCTGATAGTTTGTATCCCTTCCTTTGTTTTTTACTGTAACTGTTACAAAGATCAACGTTTGGCTGTTTGTTGAGAAGAATCCATGTTTCAACTACAGATTGTGGAAACATCATAGGTATTGCTAGTTATTTGTTGTGGTTTAACCCAGCAGGTTGCTGAGTGCCGCACAGTGGTTCACTCTCTGCCCCCTTTTTCAGTGGGATGGGGGAGAAAATCAGAAAAAAATCTCATGAGTTGAGATAAAACTGTTTACTAAGACAGAGAAAAGGAAAGAGATTATAGTTATGACTATATGTATACATATATATGAATATATATTGCAAGTGATGCACAAAAAATTACTCACCACTCCACAAAATGATGCCCAGCTAGCCCCCGAGCAGTGGAAGAGAGAGTTGAACTCCCACTCCTTTCAAAACTCTCTTTCCACATGATGTCATATAGTATGAAAAATCCCTTTGGCCAGTTCAAGTTAGCTGTCCTTACTCTGTTCCTTTCCAGTGCCCTGGGCCCTTCACTGCAAATGGCCCTGGTTCTGAACAGCACTGCTTAGCAGCAGCTGTAAACATTGGTGTGTTAACAACATTGTTTTTCTCCTAGAACCAAAACATAGCATCATACCAGACACTCTGAAGGAAACAATTCCATCCCAACTGAAACTAAGACATTATTAAAGATCTCTAATGTGATGAAAAGAGAATTTTCTGCTATGTCTCCCAAATGTCATGATGAGCAACATTCTGCCATACATTGAAAGTCAAGAAGTGCATAACTTGGTTAACGAGAGTTATTACTGAAGACTTCACAGTTCTTGCTTGTCATTCAAGTTGCAGCACTAGTACTTTTATCAGCTCTCTATGCGTTGTTGCTGCATTTCAAATGCATGAAGGAATTTTAGTTTAATGAGGCTTCTCCTTGACTCTGTCTCACATCAATAGCCACAAGATTTTAAACAAGTAGTATTTGGTTGAGCAAGTAACTGAATCAGATTTTCATCTGTTTACATAATGAAAAAGGTGGAAGTGAATCAGCCACTCTTCATTTTCCCCTTTGATTCTCGTGCCAGCAAGCATTTGACCCTAGCCCAAAAATGCAGGTGGTGTTTCTTAAATGAAATTTCTCTGCTTACTCGTCTTGCAGAGACATCGTTTCTTGCAAGTGTTGGTACACAGCTCTTACTGAAAACAGTGCAAGTTAGAGTTTTGAATAGCTCTAAGTATCTCAGCCTGAAATATCAAAGCAGTCTAAAATCCTGAATCATCAAAGGAAAAAAAAAGCTCATAATAGTCTTTACTCATCAATATCTTGATATATTCTTCTGACATCAACAGATGTAACACTGATTAAAGAGAAAGAAGAAAGGAACTTGAAAATGTGGTGAAAAAGAAGCTACCTCCCATTTCTTGCTTGCAGTCTCCAGCATTACCTATCGAATAGCATGAAATGTGGCACTTCAGGTTGAGCTATCCTATTCTTTGTCTGTAAGCCAAGCTGGCTTTACAAAATGTACTTTTTCTTAGTTTTACAGTATGAAAATGTAAAACATTTAAAATTAGTCACGGTGAATCTCTTTTTGTTATTACTGAATAATTGGCATTTTCCGCAGCTCTTGTTGCATGTATGCAGTATACTTATAAACTTTTATGAAGAACACAATGTTAGTAAATGATCTGAAGACATAGCAGATAAGAGAGTGTTATTTTCCTCTGTTCTGTGAAATGCATAGTAACTAAGGTGTGCACATCCTGTCATTATGCTGTGCTGCTGCTTTCCTATCCTCAGCAGTACTTCATTAGCATTAAGAGCATAGTTCTTGGTTAATCCTAGTAATTTTCAGCTGACATTCTGATGCATCCACTTGAGCACCATATTATCTTAATACTACTGACATTTACATGTCTTTGAAATATTTTTTTTGTTATTGTCCATTTAATCCACTGCAGTTTCTATCGTTCTTTGTTCTCAGAGTTATGCTTTACTTATAGCTGATGAAAAAGAATAATCTACTAATTTCTCAATAGCTCTTAAAGGTTAAGAAGGAATCAACAAGGTGTAAACAGCAGTCTAAGAAGCCCAAAGGTTTAGCCATTTGAATACATAATTAGAAACCTATAGAACTAAAATTATAGTGAAATCAGGTCATTAAGATTTCTGTGTTTAATCAATGCTTTTTCATGTGAATGAAATTCTTACATGCTATTTATCATCTCAACCATACTCTGGCAGAAAAGAAAAAGCCTCTCAGAGCAGCAATAAAACATTTAAACGAGGTGTGACAATTATTCTTTATATTCACTTATCTCTGTATAGTTTCTCCTCTTTTTTCCCCTCCTATCTCAGTGCAGATCATAGATAATAAATCTGAAAGGAAAGGGATTTGACTTTCTAATTCACACATCAATAAATGGCACCAATCCCAGGCACAACTGGGAAAGGGTGCACATTGCAGACGTGCTCAGCACTGAGCCAGAGTAGCTCTAGCTCTGGAATTTGAAAGAAGCTTTTTCTCTACTTCATCATTTACCCATTCCCCGATTGGAGTAAAGTTACCATTCAGTGGACCTTGCTTTTTCACTGTGTGAAGCTTCCAGGCTGTTAGTCATCAGGCTTCACTGACTTTCTATCCTCTAGAGGAGACTGCAGCTTCATGAGGCTGCTTTCCCCCCTCTGCCTGCTGCAGTAAGGGAGATACACCTGATGGAAACAGTTTCTCCCCCTTCACTTTCACAATCTCTTGGAAGCAAGGCTGTCACCAGCCCTTAATTATTGATATGTTGTTAGGGATATCTTATCCGTTGCTTGTGAGAGCTGCTATAATATATTGTGCTTGCACCTGAACAGCTTGTTCTTGTGCAATCTGTCCATAGCAGGCCTTCACTTCTGATACAAAAGCAGCATCTTTGCTACCTTATAGAAATTGGAAAACACGTTATCTGATCTATGTTCAAGTCCAAGCCAACCCACAGATATTCCCTGCAAAGTATTTCCTGGTATTTGTCCTTGAGCTAGCGGCAGTGAGCTGACAGTAGCAGTAGTCCCAACCCACTTTTGCAAGGTCTTCATTCCCCTGAAAGTAAGGCAGGATTTATTGCATGAGATTTTTAATGTGTTTTCTTTCCCAGTGTTGTACTGACTTGCACTTCTTTTGGCCATTTTAGCCTCAGGTAACTTTCTGAAAGAGATGTTAGAATTCTGGAGAGGACTGGTTAAAATTTAAAGGAAATATAAATTATTTATAAACTGACAACACAAAATGAACGGTATAACCATATGTACCAGAGACATTGTTTTCTATAGGCAGAAGGCTATAAAATGCACTTTTAATGAAAGCTGTTTGTATGCTGTAAAGAATATAGTGCTTTCTCTGAACTTGAGATGTTTTAAGCATAAGACTTTAATGTCTGTATAAAACAGTGTGGTTTAAAATTACTAAAAATGTTCTAAAATACTGTTTATTTTTATTTGAAGTACTAAAAATGCATTAAAATATCCACATCTCTTTCAAACTAGAACTGAAAAAATAAAAATGAAGTCAGTGTTTATTCTCTGACCTTCTCATGGTGCATTTTAAGAAGATTTACCTTTTTGTTTATGGATTACATCAGTGTCCGTCTATTATTCAGGCCCATGTTTGCTCACATGTGGTGTTCTAGCACTAAAAGTTTGGAAATTTGGTAGCCTCCTTCTCCTTTCTCTCTTTTGTGTTTCCTTATCTGCTTAGGGGTAGAAACAAAGTCATTCAGAAAAAAAAATTAAGCCTTCAATGGGAATGGTTACCAACAATGCATAAAAATATTTCAAGACTTAATAGGTATAAATGAGTAGAAATGTACAGCCTGTTTCTTGGGAAGTAGGTCAGATTTAGAGGAAGCAAAAAATCGGAGTGGAGGTGGAATGAGACACCAAAAGTTTAGAAGTAGATGGAGTGTCTGACAAATATGTGAGAGATTTGAATGAAGTGAAGAAGCAGAAGGTGTGTGGCCCAGGTTGCTGGAGGGACTTACTGTTCTCTGCTATGAAAAAAGCATTAACATATCTACAGTGGCTCCCACATTCTGACTGGAAAATCAGCAAATGTAGATGCCCAAGTAAAAAGCTGGAGAAGATCAACAGCCCCTTAGAAAGCATGCATTGTTTTTAATCTTCAAATGTGTTGGGAAGGCAGTGAATATAAGTACAAGGATTTTCTCTTCTTCTCTCACTTTGAACGTTCATGTGTGCACAAAATTGAGCATGCAGCTCCAGCACAAGAGACAGATCTGCAAAACCGTTTTTCTCTAAGAGTCTACTGACAACTTCTGAGCAGTGTACGAATGAAAGCTATTGTAGGCTGCAAACTCTATCCTCCTACTAAAAGCGATGTACATGTGAGGTACATGCCTCATACACAAATTGATGTAAAGTGCAACTATCCTTATGGAACAAGCCTGAATGGTCAGAAAGAATGCAGTTTTGAGTTTATGAGCTCCAGCCATAAGTACAGTCGCACCAAAACATTGGCAGGGCCTAATAGGAGCATAGGAGATTGTGGCAGTTTGTAAATAGCAAGGAGAAAAAAGAAAGGGAGTAAGAATAGTGAGATGTACTGGATCTGGCTGCAGTGGAGTTAATTCTCCCCAAAGCAGCCTGTAGAGTTTAGGTTTGGGACCAAAAAATGCTGTAACAAAGGGATGTGTTAGTGTACTAGCTGTGGCTGAATATAGGCTGTGCAGTGCTGAGGTCTTCTCTCTTTGTCACTCTGTCCCCCAGTGAGTAATTAGGGGATGTGTGAGAGCTTGGGATAGGACACAGCTAAGCAGATGACTCAAGCCAACCAAAGAGATAACTCCATACCGTATAATACCATGCTCAGCAATAAATAAAAAGGAAAATAGAGAGTTTGGAGAAGGCAGCTGGGAATCAGTTTGCCCATGGGAGGTAGTGATTGCCTTTGCACTGCTTTTTTTTTTTTTTTTTTTTT
>VXAB01001690.1:0-14883 GCA_013399175.1 Odontophorus gujanensis
GTTTGTTTGTTTTAAATGAAGAAAAGAACCCCAAGAAACATTTAATTGAAAAATTTCCACAAGGCTCTGCTTTGATGTTCAGTGTCTGGACTATTCAAATTCAAGGTAAAATTGGAAAAATAGTCTGTGCGACTGCCATGTATATATGATTCTTGCTTTACTAAATGTACAGTGTTTAGTATACCTGGAGATACACTAAAACTCACCAAACTACTGTGAAATCATCTGTACATTGAAACAGCCCTCATTTGTTTCTAAACAGCATGTTTGCCTTTTTGTTTTGGAAACTGAGGCAAGAAAGAGGTAATGATCAAAGGGCCAAGTTTCAAAAGCTGTCAAAGATTTGTCTATCTCCTTTTCAGTAGATGATACAAAAACTAAATTAGTAGTGAACCATTTCATTTTTCCCATCATGTTCCCAGAATGAGGTATTTTAACCTTTGTGGGGTGGTGGCCTTTAAGATATGAAAATTTCGGAGAAATACTGTTGGATTTCAGTGTTACAACCTCACATTAAAAAAGCTATGGAAAATAAAGTGAAAGTGAAATAATTAACTCAGATCTCCTTAAAGGATGTTGCAGATGATCACTATTAAATTATAGCTTCTAGTTTGTTAAAGTGAGTGAACAGACTCTGATATCATGAAACAGGCCATTTTCCATCTTTCACTGTGGCAAGGAGCAGGAGTTTTCTGCCTTGAAAAGCTGAAGTAAAAATCAAATGAATGGCTGTGGAGAGGAGACACTGGAAGGCCTTGATGTTCTGGGAGCTGCACGAGGTCCCACGTGACGTCCAACAGCTCTGCAGACTGGATTTGGCCAATCGCCACTCTGGGAAAAGCCATTGAATTGAAATCTGAAGAAATACTTTCAACAGACTCTTCCTGCCTGTGTACTGTTATTGCTAACAGTCATGAGAACCAGAAGCCAGTCATGAGGTTTCTGATAGGCTTAGAGCAGAGAAAGGTATCTCATCATCTGTCATTCATCTCTGCCAGATGTGTGTTACTCCCAGCTAGAAGCGATTTCAGTGTATGACTCACGATGTGCCATTTCATTCTGTACTCAGTGCAAGGTTTCTTGAGTCTGCCAACTTTCCCTGTGACCAATATACATGTGTGATTCCCACCTATTTCTTCCCTAATTAGCAGTTTTAATAGAATATCCCATGACTCTATGAGTTACACCCTTTAATGAATGTCAGAACAAAAATCTTGACCCTCAGACATTGTTAGCATTTGAACTAAATATAGAGCTGGGAAAAAAAATAGTGATAGAAGGGCTGACAATTTCACTTTGCTCAATTCCTGTAGGAGGGATTCAGCTTTGTATCCAAACAGTCTACACAAGCACAAGAAAAATAAATGAAAAGTTAACAGCATCTGGCAGTACATCTGAGATAGTCATGTGCCTCAAGTAATGATGGTCACATGAGAAGAGAGAATGAATATTGAATTGTCAAATAGGGAATGTTTGCTTAAAATTACATACACAATCATAGAGTAAAAGAAAAAAAAAGAGCAAAATTCAGGTGTAAAAGATTCAACTTATAAGTGTCTAAATACAAGTGACTAATGTTCAGACATGCGTATCTAGTTTGGAAGATAAAGGTCTGCTTCTAGGCTGGGGCAAAATTTACAACTAGTTGTGTTCCCTTTTGATGATTATTCTTCAGAGAACATTTCAAATTTTAATGACAATCAAAACAAAATTTCAGACTGGGAAATAGAGAATTAATTTGAAGTGGTGTATCACAATGTACAGTTCTTGACAGCATGCGTCCCAGAAGTGTAATCACAGGATCTCTTTCCAATTGTCCCATGGAGGATGTTGCAGGGGTCTTTGGCCGTAATAACTTGCAATTGAAAACTGAAAATTATTGCAGAATGGTTCTTCTGTCTAGTCACTTGGAAGATGAAGTTTTCTGAAGGTGGGAGAAACTTCAGATATAAAAATCCTTGCTTAATCGTAAACTCCACTATTCTGCTAGAATATATTTTTGGTGGAAAATTTTCAGCTAGCTTTAGCTAAATTCTATTTCTGTGCTGGCAAATGTCCTCATAAGAATGAAGAGAATGAACATTAAGCAACAGGCCCAGCCGTTAGATAAAAATGTCTTGTAATGGGTTAAATTAACTAATTTTGCTTGCCAGTTGGAAGGTATAATAAAACACATCCCCAAACCAAAGGAGAACCAGCAGGTCTAATTTTAGGGTTACCAACTGTTTATATTTGACGATGCCTGTCATTATAGAACAATTTCTGTGTCTGTGGCTAAAGACTGTAGTGCCAGACTGAAGGGTAATAGAGAGAGAAGCAGTGAAGACTGGTTAACCTTTCCTTTGTGGCAATTAGATTATATACTCATTGGCATTATACAGTTAATAGGCATTGGCCATTGTCATAGCCACTTGGCTAAAACTGATCTCCTAATCAGGTTTCTACATGCACGAGCAAGACTGAAATCTTACTAGGGCTCTGTGCATAATCCTGTGAGATTCAAAAGGGAGACAAAAAGGTAGAGAGGAAAGGGGAGAAAATGAAATTTGGATGGACCGCATATACAATGGAGTAACTCAATGTAAGTTGCTTTTTGATTTTCATTTTCTTTTTTAATGCCTAAATGAGCCATATATGTTGGCAGATATCATGTCATCTGGTTCTTTTGTGGTATTCCCACAAAATAAGCTGGGAAACAAAGTCTCATGAAAAAGCCAAATGTCATATTTTGTTATTGCTATAAAACACCAGAATGTGGCAAAGCTATGAAGAAAACTTAAAATTATAAGGACTCCTGTCTTTTCGTGGTTATTGTCTTCTTTGACAGGTCACATTTCTCAGAGGCTTCTAGCATAAGCCTTTCAAGAGACATTTGCAAAAGCCCTCATAGTTCACTCTAGTACAGTTTATACTAAGACTTTACTAAGAAAGCGTGTTGCTCCAATCTCCTAATGATTTTTCATATGTACCAAGATTTCACAAAGCTGCTATGCCCCAGCAAAATCCTTAAGAGATGCTTGCAGCTTGTGCAAAGAACTGATTCATCCTAAACTTTGCAGAAGAGTCACCGTGAGCTAGTAGGGCATTTCCAGGGTAGACACCTACCTTTTTTTTTAATGCCAAAGATGATAGTAAGTGTATTTTTAAGTTCTGTAAAAACACCAGAGGACTTGATTGTTCTTGTTTTTGCTGTTACCAGAGCATGGAAAACTGTTTCTCAACATGAGTTCTAATATGCTAACCAGTACAGAAAAGAGGTGCATTCAAAAGAGACTGGAGTTTAGACAGACAAGAACCATGCACAAGATGGAAGACCAAAGGAGATCCCTATTTCATAGCCAGAAAAATTCTTGTAATGTACATCATGAGAAGTAGATTTATAGTGATTTATGAGAATTTGGAAGTGGAGATTTATCCTCAATTAATGTTCTGATTATTCTTTAAACCACACCCAGAAATTTATACTGACCGTTGTGGAGAATGTATGATAAGAGTTTTGTAAGCATACACTGATTCACTCAAGTCAGTGAAGTGGAATTCACTATATTACAAAGAATTTGGCTATAATGAATTTTCTTATGCAGTGAGAAGGGAAATAAGAAATCTGCAGCTGTGGTTGAGAGTTTTGAAGATATTTGAGCAAAGAAATCTCAAACTTCTTTCAATGCAGAAAAATGTCAGTTTTTCACTGATGTCTGCACAGACATGCAAAGATAGATACTGCTACTCTCTTCTCAGAAAAAGTAGCTGAAGTCTGTATTCTGTATGCTGTGCAGAGGCCAGCATGAGAGAACTAGTACTCAGCCACCAGCAACTTTTTCTGAACAGCAGTTGTACATTTGTAGGAGACTAAGGTAACCCTTTTAGGGTCTGTGCTACACTGATGGATTGACAGAGAAGATTGCTCGCCATGCGCTAACTTCAGGTTGATTTCTGTTCCTTCCATGAATGAACAAGGCAGAGGGCTTCTTTAAAACCAAAGAAAAGAAAGTTACTTATGCAAGTTTATGAGGAAAGTCTATAGCAGACCACTAGGAATACACTTAGGCCTTTATTATCAAGTCTCACATTGTAGAGTTAGAGTCTATGCTCTGATGTTAAAACTTCCTGCCACAGTCAGCAATTCTAAGAACTGTTCCTAGCAAAAGGTTCTTTAATATTCAGAAAGAATTATGGATGTAGTAAAACGAATAATTCACATTAGACTCACTTTCTCTCTTTGTAGTCCTTTTTTTTCCTCTTCTGCTAACATTTATGTACATTCTGTACTTGTTTCTCACACCCCTCTTACTCACTTCAACTTACCTTGGGTGTCTCCGGTGACACTGAATTTGATCATCCTGGCAGCAAGACTTAGGGAGTTGTCAGCTGTGTTAAGAATGGCAGAGAAATGGGAAGCTTGCTGCCTTTGTAGTGGTATTATGGCTGAAGTGTGCATGGCACGTCTGTCGAATTTCCAAGGGAAAGGCAGCATGTGGTATGGCAGGTGGGCATGGTCCCAACAGGTTACAGTGAAGTATGTCATTTCAAAGCATGCAATTTCCTCTTTGAGTCATTTTTTTCAAGAAAAGATGACTCACTACATCCTCTTCTCTATGGCCCTGCCTCTGCACATCAGTGCTGTGACTGGATCTGAGGTGGATGCACCTTTTCAAAGCTGACAGGAGGTGAGCACCACACATTTCAGAAGTACCTCCAGCCCCTTTGCAAAGTATGGGGAAGACAACAAAAGGGCACTTTCTGTGAACCTGTGACTTACACAGCTGATTGAACATGAAAGCAACTAGGTAAAGAATACAGGATGAATACATGAAAATAGAAGTACTAATGTGCTTTCTTTTGCTTTAAATTTTCCATGTGAAGAGCTGAATAATCCTCTCTCACACCTTGATTCACGGAATAAGATTCAGACAGTACTGACCTACTCTGTCAAAGGACAGATTCCCAAGTGTTAACAGCATGATTTGCTGTTTTCAAGGGTCTCTCTCCCAGAAAAAACCCAAATACTTAGCTCTTTAACTTGGTGAGAATCTTTTCTTTGTTTAGATATTGAAGAATTTTCTGTGTCACTAAAACTCTCAGTGGGACTGGCAGCTTTGACATCTGACATCTGTTTTTTTTCCCTACATTTCCACAGATAGGTAGTAGCAATTCCCAGTGGCAGCTTCCCAGAGCAGAGGGAACACCTCAGTGGATAGTTCATTTGTTAGTCAGCATCTGGGATTCTTTTCAGTGTCTCCAATTACTGGTCTGATCCAATTCCCACTAACATCAAGTAAAAGATTCCCATGACTTCAGTAGGGACTAGATCCTAAACTTCTGTTGACACAAAACGTTCGAACAAAAAGTGGACAACGTTTGCTGAGTTTTGTATAGAAACATAGAGAAACTCTATGTTCATGTGTTATAAAGGATACAGAATGTAAATGCCTGGTGTATTCGGTTATTGTTGTTTGTTTTTTTACAGTGTTAGAGGTCTAAAAGAGATCTGAACTCTGCACTGCAGTACTGTCTTCCTGCATGCGAGACAGGACTGTGTTTGTTAATGCTCTGTTGCCTCTATGTAAATCAATGCCAATAGGAAAAGACAGCTCCATTAAAAGCAAATGGTTGTAATGCAATATCTAATGACAGGTACTTGCAGTGCTTTGGAGGCACCTTTTCACTTCACACCCTTTGATTATATGTGATATTTAGCAATGGTGACTTGTCACTTGTAAATGGAGATATTGGTATTAAGCAAAAATTAGCATAAAAAGCATTTAATTTAAAGCTGAGGCTGTTTTTTATTAAGTACTGTCTTCCTGCTGCATGCAGCTCCAGCCCTGCTCCGTGTGCAGCTAAAACTGCTGTTTGTTGGCAATGTCCAGAATCATAAGCAGTGGCAGAAATACCCTCATGTAATGTCCTTGAGACACAAGCAATGTGATCATTATGAAATGGTGCACTTACAAGTTTAATACATTCAGTATAATTTAGATTTGATGTATACTAAGTAGGAAAAATTATGTGTGTAATGAGAGTGAAGTCATCTACTTGAACAGAGAATGCCTGGCCAAGTGCGCTTGCACCCTTCCCACAAGGATTCTTCAGATCACAGCTGGGTGAAATAGTTTGCCCAGCGCCTGTTTTTGAGTAAGGCAGAGGATTTTTGCTCATGTAAATATTCAGGTTAATTTCAATACATCATTTTCCCCTGTGGAGAAAAACAAAAAACAAAAACAACAAAAAAATTTTTTGTAAAGTCTCCTCTTAAAGAAAGATTGTATTTTGAAGCCTTGAGAAATTATGTAAAAGAAACAAAAATGTGGAATTAAAAGTATTAACCACCACCCTGGAAATAGATTTGTTCTGGTGGAGACTGATCAAGTCTGGCTCTTTATTCTAAATAAAAACCTGGTCTTGCCTGCTTAAAAACAAATCAAGAGTTAGGTTGACCCCTAACAGATAGGGCTTATTTCAGCCATTAGGGTTCACTCCTTGAACTGAGAAAAACATTTTGTTGTCCAGTTCAGACCAAGAGGCTTTTTATTTTAGCTAACTTCTTGAAAACTCTTCAGACTGCTTTACACTAGTCTCTGTGCTCTGGTTTTGTTCCATGAGACAGAAGAGAAAATAAGTTTCCTTTTGTGCCCCTCAGGGCACTTCAGGAGCATCATGGTTGCAAGATTCCCTTCCACTCTGGAGCATGTAATGTGTGCTTAGGTGGGCCCTTCTGCAAGTTCTGCAGCGTGGGAGTAGCGCAGTGTGCTTTTGCTTCCATGTTATATACTCAAAAATGCAATTAAGGGCTTACATTATTGTATGGAATTCTGCTAGGAAGGTTATAAAGATAGGGGCCATCTGCAAAACTCAGGTCCAGGCCTGGCTTCATATTTCAAACGCATGCTAAGTCCAAGGCTGTTTGGAACACAATTTTTGCTCTGCTCTCAATGGTCTTTACCCCCAGCTTGCTGTATGTGGCTGTGCATGAACACACCACACCATACATTTCATACAACATATGGGTATGTGTGTGCTTGTTTATGTGACACTGATATACAAATCCTTCTGCGGCCACCCAGTGAATGCCTTAAGCATAGGAGCACACTAGCGTTTATTCTTTCTGTTAAACAAGCAGCTGTGTCTTCTTTATGCTGCTGAGCCCAAGTGTTAAAGGAACACGCCAATAGGATACAAGGACATTATCTGATTTTCAGATCTTATTTAAGCAAATTGCTCTTGCTGCGAAACCAATGAGTAGAAGATCTGTTTAGACCACAGGGCTCTTTGGAGAAGGCCCACCCCAGCCGAGCAGGCCCATGAAGTGGGAGACATAGTCCTTGGCAGGAGGCAGAAGCGGTCTCCTTCTCCACATGGGGCTGTGCAGGCAGTGTGGGACAGGCGGGATGTGTGGTGGCTGAGGCCTCATCTCTCTGCTGCCTCCGGCTCGCCTCAGCGGCTGAGAAGAAAGCAGGACACGGTGCAGCTGCCTCCCTGAGTATCACCACTTTCAAATTCCACTTCTTATCTCAGGCCTTCTTCCTTGTTGCTAATTACCACCTACTCCAAGATGTCAAGAACGTACTCCCAGGAATAAACTGCTAGATAAACAAACCCCAGACAAACATCAAAGCTTAAAACAAACTGATAAGTCTCTTTGATTGATTTTAAGGGTTGGTGCGGAGAGGTGTGTTTGGATTGGAAGGTGCAAATGTTGAGCTGAGCAGCACCTGCTGTCCTGTGATCTGACCAAACCATTTGGCTTGAAAAGGCCAAGAGATAGGGAATCAGAAATCCATTTGGAGTTACAAAAGCAGCAGGGGAGGCTTAGATGAACAAAGGGGCTCTCCAGGCACAGCCGTGTGCTGCTTTTTGTCAGCTTGGTATCACATTCCCTGCTCCAGCGTGGCAGACAAATGCCAGGCCAGATGATGAGATACAATTGGCCTTGTGTGGAAGAGGTCTGTACCTGTATTATATGATGGCAGCAGATGCTGATTCAATATGAGGGCAAGCACAGAGAAAACCAGAGTCCAAAAGGCTCAGCAGAAAGAGACCTTAGAGGTACATGTCAGCTCGTAGGAAGGGAGGAAAAATGAGCAGACTTGGGACAAGTCAGAGTGTGGACTGAGCACTTGGGAGAGATGCTCACTCAGAGAATAACACAGAGAAAGCTGAGCTCCTGAACACTTTCCCAGGTATGACAGCCTCTCACTCCCACTCTACACAGACAGTAATGCCACTGAAATGAAGGGCTTGCTCAGTTAAACAAGTAGAATCGGAGGACTCTGACTGCTGTCAGCTGGTTTATAGTGTCTGTATCGAAGACTAAGAGTGCCCAAGGGTGTTTCAAACCCTGCAGGGACAGGTGAGAAGTCTCAGTCACATTTGCTTTTAGGAACTGCATTTAACAGGGACTCCATGGGGGAGAGCAGTCACTGTGGAATTAAAGGCAGTACGAGTGGAAATTTTGCTGAGATTGCGCTGTGAAGTTCTTGCAAGTGAAAAAGTGCAGCCTACAAACAATTATTTTACTTGCTTTGGTGAGCGATGTAACTTTCTGATTTCACATTAGGGATTGTTCTATTTTTCTTCTTGCAATGAGCAAAAAATGGGAGGAAATAAGGCTGTCTCCTTTCACTCATGAATGCTCTGTAACTGGTGGAAATTCTAATGCAAAGCTCATGTTTACAAAGCTCAGAAGCTCTGAGAATATGGGCCCAAGACCTTCATGCTTTGCCCCATATTTCTTACAGGGAAAGCAAAGGAAATGAGGCAAACTAATGCTGGGTGGGTGGAAAAGAGACAGTTCATGTTTCTGAAAAATGGAAGTAGGTGGATGCCTCAGAAGTACTCGATCAGTGTTCAAGAGAAACAGGAGCAATTTCTAGGAAAGGAGTTTACCCTCAGGAGTAACAATAGAAAAACAATTTAAAATAAACTGAAAAAGTACTGAAATTCCCAACTTGAGTTTTCATGATACAAATCCAATTCTTGGATTATCACTTTACCAGTTATAGATTGGGTGACTCTGTGCTCAGACAAAAGTAAGCAACAGAGGTTGAATTTCTGCAAATGAGTTTTCAAACCCATATACATTTGAGGACAGAGCAACTTGTCCAGTCCTATTACTGGCATTACCTACAGTGTATAGATGGTGTTTCAAGACGTGCCTCTCCATACACAATAATGACATCTAAAATTCCCAGGCATGCTTCATTTCCCAATTACTTTCCTCGAAATCATTTGGAGCCTGTGCAATGACTTTAAAATAACTGAAGAAAGGTTGATGCACACTGAAGAGATCAAGGAGGGACATGTTTTCTGGCTTCCAACTTAGAAATAAAATAAAGCAATATCACCTCTGTGTATGTTAGACTTTCTGTCTACTGAAATGGCACAGAAAGAAGATCTCTAAGGGCTTTCCAGTGCCATTGGGAATGATTTATAGCTTCAGACCTATTTGTTTTAAACTTGAAGGGAGAGGAGGAGGGAGGGAGTGGGTACGATGATACATAAAGAAACATTATTTCCCAAAGGTGGATTTCATTTCTTTAACAATTTATAAAGCTCCATAAGTGAAATATCACTATTTTGGGACTGGTGTTATATATCAATGAGTTTAGCAGCTGCCAGGCTTATGTATTTATTTTGTACTGTACATATAGTGCAAAGCCCATTGATTCAACAGTGGTAAAAGGACCTTTATTGTCATTAGTGCAATGCATCACCAAATTTGATCTTGAAAGACAGACTGTGCACTGAGAAATGTCAAAGGCAAACTTGTACTGTAAGCCAAATCAACTCTACCTCTACTAATCACCTTAATAGCTTCTTCAGTAACTGCATTTGTCTTATTCTGCTCTTTATTAATAACACGTATTATTGCTGCAGTTCTGTTCATTCTACTAGCATCACAAACTACAGGGACATATAAATGTGACCAAGTAATGAAAACACTGATTAAAATTTTCTGAGAAGCTAGTCAGGGAAGGTGGATGTGCGGACTGGGAAAGGTAGAGAAAACAAATCTTTTACATCTTATTGTAGTTGCATGAGCTCTATAGCTCCTTACAGGCTACTTACAGTGAGTACCTGGATTTACAGGAAAGATGTAGGCAGCCTGATCTTGGTAGAAATTTCAGAGAGAAGTGGTGATAATGTTTTAGTAGAAGAGGGGTTCCTGAAACCAGAGCACAGTTACAAGGAGGCCTTAAAATGGTAAAAGTGACCACATTCAAATCACAGGTAACCCTGTTATCCAAGGAGGATACCAGTGAATGCCACTAAATCTGAAAATTAAAAGATGGAAAAAAGAAAAGTTTCTTGTCTAGGTGTGAGGGATCCTGAGCAAATAAGCTAGATAAGACTTTATTTCTCTTCAGGGAAGTAAAGATGACATGTTTCATTTTGGGATTTTATGTATGTAGAAAACAAACAAAACTTTCAGAGGGGCACCCTGGCCCCTCCTTTACCACTCTGTAATAGCTGCCTGTGTTACCTCTCTCCTCATCTTTAGAGGGCAGTTGAGGTGAGAAAGGATAGAGCTCTGCTGAGATATATACACTGTCCCCGTGTGTTTTCTCTCTCTTTTAACTTAAGTCATGTTTGAGTTGGAGAAAAACCTAGTTTTCAGCTCTGTGAGTACAGAACCTTTACTGTCAGCAGAATCAGTGTATTTTCCTTAGGCAAACACAAAAGAGACAATAGAAGGGCAATATACACAGTCTGTATTGTTACATGCTCAGTAGGGACTTCTTGTATGGGATTGATTATGGGGATATAGTGTGAGGCAGGGCCATATTCTTTTCTGAGAATGTGTTGGGACTCCGGAAAGCTATTGCAGACACTGTTGTCTTTTTCATTGCTTTTATTGGGTGCTAGGTCTCTGGATTTAGCTTGTTATTATAGGATGTTTGTGTATTTATTTGCTTAGAGATAATTTAGTCCAGAGTTTACTCAATATTCCACGTGTTCACTTGAGATGAAGCAAGAATGAAAAGCTATGAATCAAAATTTTACTTTGTGTTGATGCCTTTCTTTTGGTTTAAAAACTACTGGTTGTGGCAGAAAAATGGGAGGCAATTCTACCAATTTCTGCTGGGAGCTTGCAAAGCAGAAGCCTGCTGATTTTTCTGTTCCTAAGAATGTCCGCATAGTTTGCTAATCCCTGGAAGTGGAGAGCTAGCTTTTAACAACAGCAGGAGGAACTGGACTTTTGGTATTTGCTAGCTCTGAAATTGGGATTTAGCCATATTATTCTTCATTTCTCCCAAATGGGAGTCACAGTGCTTGCTAGAGCCAAATGACAGTTGTGGGAGCTGGGACTTCCATTTACTATATAAAACAGCAAAGCTAAGAGGAAGCCATGGCTGCCAGATGTTTGTTTTACATAATCCAGAGGATGCAGATGTCTTTCTTCAGCAGCGGAAGTTCTGTGATGTCCTTTAAAGGATGGTACCTAAGAAACTTTCCCTAGGCTGTGACCCTAGACTATGTGTGTGTGAGAGGAAGGGAGTGAGGATCTTTTCCTCTTTGCAGGTTACCTGAGGTTTGAGTCCTTATGATAGAATAACTAGGGTGTTGTTTCTGCTTAGATCTACCTCAGAGGACAGTGGGTGGGGGAATAGCTTAAGTGTTGGCTTACTTCCTGCAGTAACCTGCACAGAACCTGAATAAAGGAGTACAGATTGTTAGGGGGAAGAGCTTGGAGGGGCATTAAGGAAGTCAGCCTTTGCACAGCTGGTGGCCTTAAAGTGCAGCACTTCTGAATCTAAGTCTGTCAATAAAGAGACACTTAGTATGGGCTTTTTTGTGTTATTTCTTAGAATGGTGTTCTTTAAGACAAATAAAACAGTGCTTACTTAGAGAAGAAATAGAAAAGGCACAGGTACTGGGACTGGTGATTTTCCAGATTAAATTGTCCTTTGCATCAATGGAAGAGCTCAGAGTCTCTGTAAAGAGTAAAGAAGGGGGATTAGAAATGAAACAGAGGAAATAAAACAAATGATATACCATAACACATACTCAGAATGTGAATGTATGGCTGAAAAGCACTGTGTCCTCAAACTTGATGATGTAGATAGAAACCTAGCTGCAATCTGGAAAAAAAATGAAGGAATGTGATGCAGAAAAATAAAAATGTTCATTCTGCTGACAAAAGGGTTTAATCAGTGTCATGATGAACAGATTTATCTGAGCACTACAGGTAATGCCCATACTTGTAAATAAGACAGGGTCAAGCCTCGAGCAATGGGTGATGATCATTCAAACAGTTCAGTTGTTTGCACGATTCCTGCTATTGCTCTAGCAATTTCAACAAACATTTTCCAGATAATCTCTACATGTGAGTTAGGAGATAGCGCAAAACAGGGTGCAGGGTGTTACTAAATAAACAGTCTGGATGCGGCCACCTTGTTGGGAAAATGGGTCGGGCAGCCATGCTAAGTAGACAAATATCCAGCTGACAGCTTGGGAATTCCTGATACTGCTCACAATTATACATGATCATGTTCATAACTTCATTGTACTTGCTTCGAAACAACTTTCTCCACTTCATTTGATGTCCAGAAATATGTCTTATTTCAGCTAAATCATAGAACCAGTACAATATAATACCATTGTCTATGAGAAATAATAGACTGAGACAATGCAAACAACGGCAAGTGGCTGTCACACAGAAATGCCATGTGTGACTTCCCATGTAGGGATCTAGAGGACTGCACGTCTTTACAGACTTTGTTGGATACCAGTTCAACACCAAAATACTTTCAATGTGAGAAAGAAAGGACAATTAGCCTGTCTTTCACTCAACATTCAAAGCAAAAGAAAACATACTGGAGAAGGTAGGGGAGGATACTTCCTGGTGAATTGAAGATAGAAACCTGACATGTAGACAGCGAGACTACAGCGAGTCTCATTAACTCTGATGAAGAATGGGCAGAAGGAACTGTCAGTCCTACAAAGAAGAGGACATTACACCTGTTGAAACAAGCACAGAGAGCTGGTGAGCAAATCTGTGCTTCTTATGCTAGACATCTGTTGACTTTTGAGAGACTCCAGCTGCAGTCTGAAAAATGTGGAGTGTTTAGGAAATGCTCAGACCTAAGGGTGGGAAGAAGTTCAGTGATTTATAGGGATGCCTAACTTATCTTTCTAGATTCTGCACATGCTTATCAGAAGCCTGTGAACTCTTGAGACAGTTAGCACATAGTGGGCGTATGGTGAGATACCGAGAAGCAGGCATTTGAAGGAGTAAAGAAAAATGTAAATGATATATCGGGCTTTAAGTATTATCAAGCAGAGCAGCCCTGGAACTATGGTGGCTATGTCTACATGGACACACCTTTAAACAACTTGGACTGTTCCTTGGGACCAAGCACCACAAATTTATGTCCAAGGCAAAACCCATCGAAGTGATACTCTACTGTTAATAGTCTACTACCCATTCCCTTAAATGTCTACAGTAAATGAATACAAGTCATCTGCTTTTGAAATTTAAGAAAAATCAAATATATTAGAAGTCTATTAAAGTAAACAAAGACAGAGTCAGTTAGATTGGGTAATACAAAGCTGCTTTTTGTGTTTTCTGTGCCAACACAGACTGGGGATAAGGCAGGTGTAAGAGAAAAACAGATGTGTAATAGCCATCTGTCACTGTCTTTCACATGAGCATAACATGGTGATGTCCTTCAGGATGTGTATCTTGATTAATTTTTAAGCATATCTGGCACTAGAAGGAGTCTAGGAGTCGGTATAGAAGGCTGTCCAATTTTCCTAGGGGGACAGACTTTCAAATGCAAATCTCCAGTGCTGAGAAGGGAAGTGTTTTTGTGTATGTGGGCAGGACAAATTTACATGCCTACTAGAATTCAAAAGCAAGGTAAGATGTTATATGGATCTCTGAAGGTGGGCTATAAGAAAACACAGAAAGGATGCAAACCACAGCAATTGTCACCAGAGCTCTGATACACAGAGAAATAGTCCTTTTCACACTGAAAAGGATGAAATGGCTGAGTTTTTTGGAATGTAGAAATCCAACTACTTCACTTTCAGGTACAACATGTCATGTGGTCTCTTCATAGCTCTTTAGAAAACAATATGAAGAAGCTGATGCTAAATACATCAAACCAAGTACTCTATGTAGTTGAAATTACATTGATCATGGAAGAAATAGTAATGTTCACAAGGATTTCTAGGTCATACTCTGTATATTCTATTGTGAATATAGAGGAGCTGGGTCCCTGGAACAGAAGATAAATACCTGAGCACATTACAGTTCTTTCCCACCCATCACAAGACCCATCAGGTAGTTAAGACAAATTTGATAGAAATAGTGAGATGACTCATGTACCAGAATTACACAGGATGTTACCTCTTATTGTGTGCTAAGTGGTGACTTTGGTGGGCCACATGTCTTGCATGCACAGGGCCAAGCATTCATACTGATGAATTTAGGACATGACACTCTGACATAAGTATAACGATCACAGAATCACAGAACTGTAGGGGTTGGAAGGGACCTCTAGAGATCATCGAGTCCAACCCCCTGTCAAAGCAGCTCCCTAGCCCAGGTTGCACAGGTAGGCATCCAGGTGGTCTTGAATGTCTCCAGAGAAGGAGACTCCACCACCTCTCTGTGCAACCTGTGCCAGTGCTCGGTCACTGCACTGTGAAGAAGTTCCCATGTACATTTGTGTGGAACTTCCTGTGCTTCAGTTTGCGGCCATTTTTCTTTGTCCTATTGCCACGCACTGCAGAATAGAGTCTGGTCTTGTCCCTTTGCGTCCCACTCCTTAAATATTTATAGATGTGGATCAGATCCCCTCTGAGTCTTCTTTTTTCAAGGCTGAACAGACCAAGGTTTCTCAGCCTTTCCTCGTAAGAGAGATGCTCCACGCC
>VXAB01001690.1:15891-128191 GCA_013399175.1 Odontophorus gujanensis
CAAAGCAGCTCCCTAGCCCAGGTTGCACAGGTAGGCATCCAGGTGGTCTTGAATGTCTCCAGAGAAGGAGACTCCACCACCTCTCTGTGCAACCTGTGCCAGTGCTCGGTCACTGCACTGTGAAGAAGTTCCCATGTACATTTGTGTGGAACTTCCTGTGCTTCAGTTTGCGGCCATTTTTCTTTGTCCTATTGCCACGCACTGCAGAATAGAGTCTGGTCTTGTCCCTTTGCGTCCCACTCCTTAAATCTTTATAGATGTGGATCAGATCCCCTCTGAGTCTTCTTTTTTCAAGGCTGAACAGACCAAGGTCTCTCAGCCTTTCCTCGTAAGAGAGATGCTCCACGCCCTTAATCGTCTTTGTGGCCCTCCGCTGGACTCATTCCAGGAGATCCTTGTCTTTTTTGTACTCTTTTTTCAAGGCTGAACAGACCAAGGTCTCTCAGCCTTTCCTCGTAAGAGAGATGCTCCACGCCCTTAATCGTCTTTGTGGCCCTCCGCTGGACTCATTCCAGGAGATCCTTGTCTTTTTTGTACTCTTTTTTCAAGGCTGAACAGACCAAGGTCTCTCAGCCTTTCCTCGTAAGAGAGATGCTCCACGCCCTTAATCGTCTTTGTGGCCCTCCGCTGGACTCATTCCAGGAGATCCTTGTCTTTTTTGTACTCTTTTTTCAAGGCTGAACAGACCAAGGTCTCTCAGCCTTTCCTCGTAAGAGAGATGCTCCACGCCCTTAATCGTCTTTGTGGCCCTCCGCTGGACTCATTCCAGGAGATCCTTGTCTTTTTTGTACTCTTTTTTCAAGGCTGAACAGACCAAGGTCTCTCAGCCTTTCCTCGTAAGAGAGATGCTCCACGCCCTTAATCGTCTTTGTGGCCCTCCGCTGGACTCATTCCAGGAGATCCTTGTCTTTTTTGTACTCTTTTTTCAAGGCTGAACAGACCAAGGTCTCTCAGCCTTTCCTCGTAAGAGAGATGCTCCACGCCCTTAATCGTCTTTGTGGCCCTCCGCTGGACTCATTCCAGGAGATCCTTGTCTTTTTTGTACTCTTTTTTCAAGGCTGAACAGACCAAGGTCTCTCAGCCTTTCCTCGTAAGAGAGATGCTCCACGCCCTTAATCGTCTTTGTGGCCCTCCGCTGGACTCATTCCAGGAGATCCTTGTCTTTTTTGTACTCTTTTTTCAAGGCTGAACAGACCAAGGTCTCTCAGCCTTTCCTCGTAAGAGAGATGCTCCACGCCCTTAATCGTCTTTGTGGCCCTCCGCTGGACTCATTCCAGGAGATCCTTGTCTTTTTTGTACTCTTTTTTCAAGGCTGAACAGACCAAGGTCTCTCAGCCTTTCCTCGTAAGAGAGATGCTCCACGCCCTTAATCGTCTTTGTGGCCCTCCGCTGGACTCATTCCAGGAGATCCTTGTCTTTTTTGTACTCTTTTTTCAAGGCTGAACAGACCAAGGTCTCTCAGCCTTTCCTCGTAAGAGAGATGCTCCACGCCCTTAATCGTCTTTGTGGCCCTCCGCTGGACTCATTCCAGGAGATCCTTGTCTTTTTTGTACTCTTTTTTCAAGGCTGAACAGACCAAGGTCTCTCAGCCTTTCCTCGTAAGAGAGATGCTCCACGCCCTTAATCGTCTTTGTGGCCCTCCGCTGGACTCATTCCAGGAGATCCTTGTCTTTTTTGTACTCTTTTTTCAAGGCTGAACAGACCAAGGTCTCTCAGCCTTTCCTCGTAAGAGAGATGCTCCACGCCCTTAATCGTCTTTGTGGCCCTCCGCTGGACTCATTCCAGGAGATCCTTGTCTTTTTTGTACTCTTTTTTCAAGGCTGAACAGACCAAGGTCTCTCAGCCTTTCCTCGTAAGAGAGATGCTCCACGCCCTTAATCGTCTTTGTGGCCCTCCGCTGGACTCATTCCAGGAGATCCTTGTCTTTTTTGTACTCTTTTTTCAAGGCTGAACAGACCAAGGTCTCTCAGCCTTTCCTCGTAAGAGAGATGCTCCACGCCCTTAATCGTCTTTGTGGCCCTCCGCTGGACTCATTCCAGGAGATCCTTGTCTTTTTTGTACTCTTTTTTCAAGGCTGAACAGACCAAGGTCTCTCAGCCTTTCCTCGTAAGAGAGATGCTCCACGCCCTTAATCGTCTTTGTGGCCCTCCGCTGGACTCATTCCAGGAGATCCTTGTCTTTTTTGTACTGGGGAAGCATGAATGCTTAAATGAAAATGCAGGTCTTCCAGAGATAAACTAGGAAATATATCCGATATTCAGACAAGAAAGGCATACATAGAACAGTAGACAGAGAGTAGGGGGCTGGCAGCTGCAGGAAATGACTGCCTAACAGCATCCCAGGTCAACACTTTAAAATGCTCTGTTCATAGTGAATGGCAGGAATTTCATTGCTATAATGAACTATATACCAATCTAAGAACTGATTTCTCTTTTTCAATGAAATCTTCATCTTAAAAGACTTGGTTTTTCTTTTCTTTAATTTTATTTTTTTTTCCCAGTAGTTATATACAATACAGTACTTCAAATAACCAGGAGCCAACTGCCTGCTGGAAAGACCATAAGCCAGGTAACTACTGACTTTCAGCACAGTGAAATCTGGGCAGAAATGTTGACTCACAGGTGTGTCACTAAATCACTGTGCCAGCCAGGATTATTCCTCAGGTGATGCAGACTGAGCACCACACCTGTCTAAGAGCTATGTCTGCACAGACAAAGAAGTATGAATCTGGTTAGTTCATAAGAGGGGAGATGAATTAATTATTCTCAGTGCACACATGAAAGAAGGAAGCCCCTACAAGGCAGAATAATTGTTTTAGGTAAAGGACAATACTGGCACAAGAGTAATTGTTCATAAACTGGATGCGAATACATTCAAACTGGAAATTAAAATGATCTTCCTATTGACAAGGAGTAGCAGAGATTAAAAAAAAACAAAACATAGTGTAGTTTAGTAAGAAATTCAGTTAGCTTAGGAAGGTACTGTATTGTTTAAGATTGCAAGAGGGAGGTTCACAGCTCCAGGAGTTCCCTTCTCATCCCACATTCCTGTATTTTCAAAAACAGAGAGCCAAGGTCCTCATTCAAGTATACTAACTGTAAGTATCTACAGCTGTAGGCATTCCTGCCAAGAGCGGTCTGTAATTGGGATATTTATATGTACAAATGACCACTTNATCGAGTCCAACCCCCTGTCAAAGCAGCTCCCTAGCCCAGGTTGCACAGGTAGGCATCCAGGTGGTCTTGAATGTCTCCAGAGAAGGAGACTCCACCACCTCTCTGTGCAACCTGTGCCAGTGCTCGGTCACTGCACTGTGAAGAAGTTCCCATGTACATTTGTGTGGAACTTCCTGTGCTTCAGTTTGCGGCCATTTTTCTTTGTCCTATTGCCACGCACTGCAGAATAGAGTCTGGTCTTGTCCCTTTGCGTCCCACTCCTTAAATATTTATAGATGTGGATCAGATCCCCTCTGAGTCTTCTTTTTTCAAGGCTGAACAGACCAAGGTCTCTCAGCCTTTCCTCGTAAGAGAGATGCTCCACGCCCTTAATCGTCTTTGTGGCCCTCCGCTGGACTCATTCCAGGAGATCCTTGTCTTTTTTGTACTGGGGAAGCATGAATGCTTAAATGAAAATGCAGGTCTTCCAGAGATAAACTAGGAAATATATCCGATATTCAGACAAGAAAGGCATACATAGAACAGTAGACAGAGAGTAGGGGGCTGGCAGCTGCAGGAAATGACTGCCTAACAGCATCCCAGGTCAACACTTTAAAATGCTCTGTTCATAGTGAATGGCAGGAATTTCATTGCTATAATGAACTATATACCAATCTAAGAACTGATTTCTCTTTTTCAATGAAATCTTCATCTTAAAAGACTTGGTTTTTCTTTTCTTTAATTTTATTTTTTTTTCCCAGTAGTTATATACAATACAGTACTTCAAATAACCAGGAGCCAACTGCCTGCTGGAAAGACCATAAGCCAGGTAACTACTGACTTTCAGCACAGTGAAATCTGGGCAGAAATGTTGACTCACAGGTGTGTCACTAAATCACTGTGCCAGCCAGGATTATTCCTCAGGTGATGCAGACTGAGCACCACACCTGTCTAAGAGCTATGTCTGCACAGACAAAGAAGTATGAATCTGGTTAGTTCATAAGAGGGGAGATGAATTAATTATTCTCAGTGCACACATGAAAGAAGGAAGCCCCTACAAGGCAGAATAATTGTTTTAGGTAAAGGACAATACTGGCACAAGAGTAATTGTTCATAAACTGGATGCGAATACATTCAAACTGGAAATTAAAATGATCTTCCTATTGACAAGGAGTAGCAGAGATTAAAAAAAAACAAAACATAGTGTAGTTTAGTAAGAAATTCAGTTAGCTTAGGAAGGTACTGTATTGTTTAAGATTGCAAGAGGGAGGTTCACAGCTCCAGGAGTTCCCTTCTCATCCCACATTCCTGTATTTTCAAAAACAGAGAGCCAAGGTCCTCATTCAAGTATACTAACTGTAAGTATCTACAGCTGTAGGCATTCCTGCCAAGAGCGGTCTGTAATTGGGATATTTATATGTACAAATGACCACTTGTCCAGCTATCTTTTGGTTTGTGCAACCATGTGGCTTGCACTTACAGAAGTTTTCTGCGCACTCAAATAGACATGCACAGTGCTGTGCATATGCAGTCTATGCAAGTTGTTACCTACTTAAAAATATCTCTAGAAGATATTAAAAACTGTGTCTGCTGTAGCTGTTTGTTTCAGTGAGCATTAGATATGGGCATTAGTGGAACTGTAACACGCTGACACCATATAAATAATTTTTTAATTATTACTCTGAATGTCTGTTTCTGAGAGCATTCCATCTTAAGACTGACTTNCTCTCAGCCTTTCCTCGTAAGAGAGATGCTCCACGCCCTTAATCGTCTTTGTGGCCCTCCGCTGGACTCATTCCAGGAGATCCTTGTCTTTTTTGTACTGGGGAAGCATGAATGCTTAAATGAAAATGCAGGTCTTCCAGAGATAAACTAGGAAATATATCCGATATTCAGACAAGAAAGGCATACATAGAACAGTAGACAGAGAGTAGGGGGCTGGCAGCTGCAGGAAATGACTGCCTAACAGCATCCCAGGTCAACACTTTAAAATGCTCTGTTCATAGTGAATGGCAGGAATTTCATTGCTATAATGAACTATATACCAATCTAAGAACTGATTTCTCTTTTTCAATGAAATCTTCATCTTAAAAGACTTGGTTTTTCTTTTCTTTAATTTTATTTTTTTTTCCCAGTAGTTATATACAATACAGTACTTCAAATAACCAGGAGCCAACTGCCTGCTGGAAAGACCATAAGCCAGGTAACTACTGACTTTCAGCACAGTGAAATCTGGGCAGAAATGTTGACTCACAGGTGTGTCACTAAATCACTGTGCCAGCCAGGATTATTCCTCAGGTGATGCAGACTGAGCACCACACCTGTCTAAGAGCTATGTCTGCACAGACAAAGAAGTATGAATCTGGTTAGTTCATAAGAGGGGAGATGAATTAATTATTCTCAGTGCACACATGAAAGAAGGAAGCCCCTACAAGGCAGAATAATTGTTTTAGGTAAAGGACAATACTGGCACAAGAGTAATTGTTCATAAACTGGATGCGAATACATTCAAACTGGAAATTAAAATGATCTTCCTATTGACAAGGAGTAGCAGAGATTAAAAAAAAACAAAACATAGTGTAGTTTAGTAAGAAATTCAGTTAGCTTAGGAAGGTACTGTATTGTTTAAGATTGCAAGAGGGAGGTTCACAGCTCCAGGAGTTCCCTTCTCATCCCACATTCCTGTATTTTCAAAAACAGAGAGCCAAGGTCCTCATTCAAGTATACTAACTGTAAGTATCTACAGCTGTAGGCATTCCTGCCAAGAGCGGTCTGTAATTGGGATATTTATATGTACAAATGACCACTTGTCCAGCTATCTTTTGGTTTGTGCAACCATGTGGCTTGCACTTACAGAAGTTTTCTGCGCACTCAAATAGACATGCACAGTGCTGTGCATATGCAGTCTATGCAAGTTGTTACCTACTTAAAAATATCTCTAGAAGATATTAAAAACTGTGTCTGCTGTAGCTGTTTGTTTCAGTGAGCATTAGATATGGGCATTAGTGGAACTGTAACACGCTGACACCATATAAATAATTTTTTAATTATTACTCTGAATGTCTGTTTCTGAGAGCATTCCATCTTAAGACTGACTTCATGACTTTCTAAGAGCAAATGCTTTCCTACATATCTTTTTTTTTTTTTTTTTTTTTTCCGATTTCTTTTTAACCGAAACAGCAGGCGGAAGTCTTGATGCTGTCCTTCAGTGAAATACAGACTTAACATGCTACTTCAGCTAACCCCAAAGTCATTGGGAGTGAAGACCCCAGAAATCTCATGGGCTCCAGTTCAGAAAAAGGCTTTAGCACATCCTTAACATTAAACATGTGGGCTGTGCCTTTGATGTCAGTAAGTGTACTCACATGCTTTAGTCTACTGCTGGACTGGGCTTTGGCCACCTGTTTTTTATCTCAGCAGGATAGAGCATCCAGTCATTCCTGATATCGCCTTGCTCATGGTTGTGGTTCCTGAGCAGTCAATACAACTACTGTGAATATAAGTCTTGTTCAGTTCAGATCACATGAAGCCCACCAGGAACACTGAATGTCTCTTACTATGTAGCACTCTGTGTAAGGTGAGGTGCTTTTTTTTTGTGTTTTTTTTTTTTTTTCCTCTCACTACTCTATATGAGTTGGGTTGCTCCAGGGATTCTTGCACTCTTCCCCTCCAAAAGCCAGCCAGACAAGTTAATAAACATTCATAATTACAGGCAGTCCAAGACACAAATTAGATTATCCTTTGTAATTCATTTATTCACTTGCTTCAAGTCAAGCTTATTTTGTTTTTCTTATACCTACAGAAGGGAAAAGGAATTAAACCCCTGAGCCTCCCAGATGCACATTCAACACTTTTTCTTGTAAAGCACCAAAATACTCAAGGTTTCCTCCCCAGCCTGCAAAGAAAATAAGGTAATGGAAAATTAACCCTACTGAAAAATCTGAAGTGTATAAGTGCAACGTAATGAAGAAGATTTGTTCTGGTTATCCATATATATGACAGCTTATTTTTCTGGGGCACTAATTCTGAATGTACCTTTCTTTTGGGCAGTGGCTATATGCCAGTAGTTTGTACCAGTAGCTGGTTGTTCCCATCTGCTGCTTAGAACCTTACAACTCTCAAGTTTTCCTGTATTATGAACAGAGTCCTTGACCTAGTTTTGCAGTTTAAGTTCTGGTTCTCCTCTCAGATTGATTTTGAGACCAGTCTTTTTTTATGGCATTTGTTGGAGTTACTACTTATTCAAAATGATGTGTAGAGAAGACAGGATGACTAATGGATGCAACAACTGCCTTTTTGCCAGTAGTGTTTTTGGGCCTGGACACAGTTGATGGTTCTCTGTTGTGCTGCTGCTATCAGGTTCCACAGTCTTCTGTGCGGACTGCTCTGGATATTCATGTTGCCTTATAATGCCATAGACAGATGCGATGCTACATCCTGATGTTGGCTGAGCTTGATCTAATTTTGGTGCCTTAAAAACATTAGTTAAAAGCAAGGAATTTTCACAGAAAGACAGTGTCAGGATATTGCCATTTATTCCGTGTTTATGAGAAGAATATCCATGTTGCCCTGGATCAATTTTGCAGATGCTCCCTGGAACACCATTCTTGATACATTTGTAATGACCGTGTTTAATTTCCAAGCCTACATTTTCTTGGAAGAAGTAATGTAATTTTGGACCATGGAAAGTAATCTGTCTAGATAGAAAAAGTAAAAATTATCCTAAGAGAAAAAAAAGAGAATAGAGGTGTTTACCAAGACGACCCGGGAAAGAACACCTAATTTCAAAATTCTGTGTTATGAGATTTTCTTGTTTCTTGTGACTAAATATTAGCCATAAAATACCATCTTCTCATAACCATAAAAACTAAGACTTAGTTTTTCACTTTGTTTTACAGGGGTTGTGGTATTGAGAAAAACAACCATTATAATTAACTTTGAGAAAAATAAAATACCTAGTTATAGAAAATAAATTACAACATATTGTATTGATATTTAACCCAAACATTCAACCATACTCCACCGTGCTGAGTATGTAAGCAGACTTTGTCATCCTATTTCAAAACTAACAGCTATCTCATCTCATTACCCTGTGCTGATTACAGTACTGATTTACATTACCAATCCATGAAACTAACCCGTCTCATGATGGTAATTTTAATTGAGAAAGCAGGAACACAAGGATGATATTGGCTCAGAAAAATGGAGACAGACAAGTATGAACTTTCCATTATTCTAATGGTTGTAAATGTTTTTCCTCTTATGAACTTTGACTTGTCATGGTTGGAAAATCATTACAACAAGTAGCTGCAGATGCCATTCAGTGCATATTACATGACTGCTGGGCTCCTCTTCTGTATCTTTCTGTAGAATTTCAGCCAATCTGTGTTATTATTTCTAATCAGTTTAGTAATTTTTGCCTGAAGAACTTCTTTACTGCATTGCAGCGGTGATGTGCTTAACCAAAATATAGTGCTAGATTCCTTCTAATTTTCCTGCCACTTTATAGCAAGTATATTTCTTCTCAAAGTAGTTAATTATTCCTGAAAGGTGTTGGCATGACAGACCTCCTGATTCACATCTCCAGCCACATAGCAGAAAGAGAATGATTAGCAACAACACAGTCACACAACTTCCATCCATTTTAATCTGTTGATAGTAAACATCTAAGGATGAGAATGAATTCAGTTTTCAGGTCCATTTGATTCTTACCTTCTCTGTGATGACAGACAAAGATGTCAGTTTTGGATTTCTCAGTCTGTTTGAATCTGGACTGTGAAGTCTCATGACTTGGGCTTTTTTTGGAGGAACCTGTCTATTAATTAGATGGAAAGGTAGAAATGTCTGAGTGAAAATTCATGGGATCAAAATAGATAGTGAGTTTATCACAAGAGAAAAAATTCGGGACATTTTCTTTCTAGCACTAACGCCCTTCACTAACATCAGGCCCATCCACATGATTTTAGGAGGTTTGGCATGGCTGGAAAGTTCTATAAAACCTGGACCTTTTCTTTGGCATTTCTTTTACTTAGTTCCTCCAAAATACTCCACTTCTGATTACTTTAATCCTCCTCTTTCTATGTCTAGTCATCTGACTAAATACACAAATATTAGAAAAAAGAAGTCTCCAAAGTGTTACATCATTTTGTTGTTATCAATTTCAGTCTCCTTGGATCACGTGAACAAAGAAGAAAGCAAAGGAAATGACAAGAGAGAGGGAACTGGTTCTCAGATCAGAGATTTCTTTCTAGCCATGTGTTTTTGGTGGTGAAGATGGTGAGAAGATTTGTTGGCATAAAAAACTGGGCAATTGAAGGAAGTTATATGTCTATGTGATTTCGTATGGAGATCTGTGAAAAAAAGAATGTCTGATCATACTGCATGTATTCAGTTTCTCTCCAGGAAAATGGCAGCAGCTGCCAGGGACAAGAGACATGAATGACCCTAGGGACAAAAAATACTTTGTGATGTTGCTGTTTATTCTTTTCTAGTCTACCTCCACTGATAGGCTAGAATAGATCCCTTCTGTAGAAGGAGACCAGTTAGCAATGAGCATTCTTTTTTGCCTGGAAGACCCCAAAGCTAACGCAAAATACATGTGTTCCATACAGAGAGAGGTATGTGCATGCTGGAAACTAAAGGTAATGTCAGGAGGGCAGCACAGATATAGGGAGAAACAGCTCAGATACCCAGGGAGATGACCGTTAAAACAAAAGTTGAGTTGCTTGAAGAATGGGACATGTAAAGAGTCTTCAGGGGGAGTTTGATGGTATTTCATGTAAGATCAGAGAAGCAACTTTCTTATTCTTATTGAAATTAAACCGATTATCCAATGTGCTCTTATACCAGCAGATACTGGAAGAGTTAAAAGCACTAAATTCACTGTAAAATAAATGGAAATAGAATAAAAATAGATTTAAAAAAATTACATTTTGATTTTGTAATGTTTATTTTCTGTAGTTTATTTAAGTTACTAGCCTTCACCAGAAGAAATGATGACTTTCCAGTGTTACAGGTGACAATCAGAAAAAGGTTTGCATTAATTAAGTAGTTTTCAAAAACAATTAAATTTTTTTTACATTTCTGTTTCAAAAATTTTCAAATCAAAATTTGAATAGAGAAAAAGTCACCATAAAATTCTTTTTTTTTCTACAAACAGATTCACTATTACTTTATTTTCATTTTCCTTGTCACAGCGCTTTCCATAGTTGGACTATAGTGACTGTTTCCTGTTATGTCATTCTTTTCTGTTATCTTTCACAAATTTCCCCTTGAAATGACAATAGAAGTTACTCGAATAATCTTCTCGTGTAGGATAATTATTGTTTGAGTTAGTCGCCATATTTTGATTTGGTGAATAGAAACAATGAACAATAATTTAAACAAATGATAGAAAAAAGGTTAGATTAACAACAAAATAAATTCAGAAACAGAATCACATAGTATTGAGGAATCTGTTTGGAAAAGTATGTGCAGTCCTGTTTTAGGATTTAATTGGCTGAAGTTGCCTAACTGTTTCCTGGGGATTACTGACTGCAAGTCTCCAGTGTCTCACAGTGACATGATTGCCACTTCTCTGTTTAGTTAATTGAAGATTTGAGTAACTCATGGTAAAGAAAGGCAAGCACAAAGAGCAATTGTCTTGTGGTTGTTTTGTGGTGTAGACTTGAAGGACCATACCCTTTGAATGAGTTAACACCTTGTCCCCAGAGTACAGAAGGATAAAAATAAAGATCTGAACAGTATTGTTCCAGCTGAGTAAAATTAGAAGCAGTTTTTAACATCTCTCTTCTGCAGTGCTATTGTTAGAACTTGTTCACTTGCTGAAGTGTGCTGCATAACGCTACAGTATGTGCTTCCTCCTCAGTGTAAGAGCTCTTTTCTGATAGCTTTCTGGAGCCAAGAATGTGCCATATAAAATGAAGCAGCTATTAAAATGTGCATGAAAAAACAATTTGCTTTGTGCCTAGTTATACCTTCAAGGGTGATAGCTATCAATGTATTTAATCTGAGCCTCTGTGTCTAATCAAGCACTAGAATATAAAGTAGTTGTACGCATAATAAAACCATGGCAGTAGGAAAGTCAGTGGAGATAGCTCAGTGATTTGCTGATAATGTGGGGTCTGGAAAATGGGAGGATATGGGAGGAGAGGAAGAGGAGAAGAAGTGAAATGGGAAACAGGATTACCCTGCTGTTCACTCAGTCTGAACATGGCTTTTGCACAGTTTGTGTTAGCCAGTTGGATGATTATCCCAAACACTACAAAGAGGAAGGATTTTGTGCAAAATTATCATGAACTATAACACAGACACCATATGGATTACAAATAATGTGGACCCTCCAGACAAGTGCTCATCATAGACTCTGCCTTTCTACCTAGTTTGTGGAAAGGAGAGATTTCTTTGACAAGTTTTTTACTGAAAGCATCATATATATGTCTAGATGGACTAGTCAGGTTAGAATGAGTCCAAAAGCAAAAATTTCATTCCTATCTCCTAACTATTCTGGATTTCAGTTCAACAGTTATTGAAGTGCTTATATCATTAACAGCCATTAATTGCTTGCTAATGAAGGTATTACATACTGTTACCCTCTTCCTTGCAAAAGTGCGAACTGTTTGATGTGTAAGTAAGCTACAAAGAATAAGGGAAAGAATTAGAACGGTAAAAGAAATCATGCATCCTTGGAAACACAGACAAAAATTCTAGGCATGGAAAAAATGTACATCCTCTCTGGAATTTATCCTCATTTCAGCATGAGTGGGATTTTCATGTCAGTAATTCTATATTGCTTCATGCACTCAGAGAAGAAATCTGTGGATTTAAGTAGTCTTCTAGACTAAGACAAGAAAGAACTAATATTTGATGAGGTCTTCAGGAGATAAACTTCACAGGGACGTCTGAAAATCAAAAGAAAACATCCAAGTAACACTTACTTTTCCTTTCTCTGATCCTTTTCCTTTCTTTGAATACTCCAAGTGATAGTCTATAGCAATATGAAGATGTACTAGTGTCACAAACTGCCTGAAAATTCCAGCATCAAAAGACCTCAAGGATATACTCAGGCCTAACAAGATGTCGAAATGGACTTAAAGGCCCACTTTGAAATCTGTTTATGAGACCATGACCAGCAACATAGATGCTGTCCAAAAGTGGGAGAAACAGGTGCACAATAAATATTATATTCCTCTTGAACGTAGCCTGAATATGACTTTCATTTCAAGGGCTACATAAGGATCAAGGATTTGGGGTCCTTAGAAGTTGAGGTGAATCATTCCTTGCTTTCCTAAATCCAGGCAGAGGAGTCTACTGAAGGTTCCACTGTGTCATGATGTCTCCTCTGAAGTTCAGCTGGTCCTCAGTCCTCTGGGTTATTGAAAAATCACTGGAGAATATGCAGGTAGAAATTCATTATCACAAACCCCATTGATTCACCTAGTTCTCGCGGAAGGACTGGGATATAATCATGTATTTTTTACATCAAAAATGTACCTCCTTCTGCTCTGTAAGACCCTCTAGTTTACTTTGAACTTTCATTATATCAGATTTTTTTTTTTTTGCAAGTGATAATTAAAACAGTAAGTACCTTTGTCTGGATTTAACTTCTGGTGGAATTATCTTCAGAGTGATACAAATTACATTTCCCATTTCTAAAAATAGCACTGCTGGAGAAAGACCTCTTACAGTCTGTCTAGTATTATGAGGTCTATACAATAAGCTTTGATTTAATCAAGATAGAGGAATAACCTGGTAAAATTTGAGGGAAATACTGACTGGAGAAATTTCTAGGGCATTTGCCTCTCACTTGCTGAAATGTGTTAGTCCTTGAACATAGCTCCTTCTTTGAATGTGGTAACACTTAGAGCCTTGTGTTGCCTTTGATCACATACTTTAATCACAGAAATTAGAGATGGAACAGGCATATTCATTCATCTAGTCCATTTCCTGCCGCTGCGGGATTGGTCTGCAGTTTATTTTTGAGGGATTTCAAGTGCTCAGATTTCTCCCTGAGATCAATGGGAGTTCCTCACCCAGATCAAGGGCAGTGAATGGCTCGTAACGTGTGAAACTCATACTGAATTGTATTTTGTATGATGTTAGGTCGTGTAAGTGGTGGAAATAGTGGAATATTCTTCTCATACAGCTTGGAGCAAAGCATCTGCTTGGACTAAGCATGGTTCATTGGTGCAGGTATTAGCTGAGTAGAAAGGGAAGGATATCATGGTTATTTTTCTATGCACTGAGCTTTCTAAACACAAGTGGTTTCCTGTATGTATCAGCTGTCCTTTCTGTGCAGCATTTTCAGACAGCTCTTCATTCTTCCTCAGTGTTTTTCTCTACACAGAGAAGATCAATATTTTCCTCTCTGATTTTTTTTTTTTAATTAAACAAAAATACTAGATTAGTATTACTGTAGGAGAAAAAATATATTTTTTTAACCAACTAGGCTGGTTGCATTATATTCCTGATACGTTAGCATTTCAGAAAGGACAGCTGAAAAGTTTTGCATCTCCTATGGTGAATTTTAAGTTTTGGTCTTTGAATAAATTCCAAACAATTTGCCTACCATCTATGTTAGCAAAATCAAGACAGATGTTTTAACTTTGATTTTCTGGTAAAAAGTATTGTCTAAGGGTGGGATCATGCAGTAGGGGCTGTTTACACCTTTTTTATTACCGAAATTGTTGTAATCCCTGAGTCTTTCCTCCACCCAACATTTCCCTCATTAGTTGTTGTTTCACCTCAGAAGGTTCTGATGATTTGCAGTATACCACTGGCTTCCATGATACAGTCTATCTGGCATTTCCTTTCTAGTACAGTACTCTTCAAAGTAATTAAAATATAAGCCACAACATGAAAAAGCCTGAATTCAGCTGTCAGGCATGTCTGCATATCATGGCACTGATCCGACCGTAAGCTTCTTAAACAACGTCCTGCCACAGAGTTCCACAAAATGGAAGATTGCCAGACAGTTTTTAATTCATATAATTTAAACTCGGTGGCATGAATGACTAACTGCAAAGTGCGAAAAACCGTCAAAAGAAGCCCAAATGCTTGCTGAACTGCAAAATCAAATGTGACTTTTTAGCTTTCTCTGTGGTTTGTAGTTAGTTCATCATCCTGTAACAAAACACAGCATTTCTAGTAACTGCTGCTTGTTTAATACCTGTAGAAACGAAGCTCATGCCCTGATCCAGAGGAGTGGCAACAGTGCATTTTCCCGAACAGCAGCAGGAAAGTCGTAGTATGTAGTAGGAAACATGGAACTGCCCTGGCCCTAAATATATTTTAAGTGGGCATCTAATGAGCAAGACCAAAGGAATTCCATGGAGGAGGAAGTCTTAAAATAGCATGGTTGTGAGCAGAGCTGTATGAGGTATTTGGCTGGCTCTCAACCCACAGAAGGCAAAGTGTCACACAACAGCCCAGTGTTGCTGGGGGCAGGTCATTGTTAGTCCCTGCAGGAAAGGGATTAACTAGACAATTGCCTTTCTGCAGAGCAGAAACAAACTTCCCCATTAATTGCTACCAGCCCCTTCCTGCTCCAGTAGGTTACTCTGGCTTCTTTCACTGCTCAGCTTTTGCCATCAGAGAAGACAGTACCTATGGGCACAGGAGGCCCATCCCCATTAACTCCTTCTGAGTTCATCCTTCTGCACTGCAGCTCGCAGCATCACTAGCCTCTTAGAGATTAAAGGAGTATTCTAAGATTTAATAAGGAGATGTAATCATGCAAAATCTATTATTACTATTATGCAAGACATGTTGTTATTATTGCTGTATTACAGCAAAACTTAGGTGCAGCCCCAGTGTAAGAGAAAGCTTGTGTTTTATCATGCCTCTTCCAAGAAGAAAAATAATTTGCCTGATCTTTGGCTTGATTTTCTCCATCCTCGCTTGGATTGCATTTACAGGAATTACCATCCTGGAGTAGACCAGGAGTTAGCTAAAGTATATTACTCTCCCTCCAGCTACAGTCTGGGCATGATGCTTCTCAGGACAGGGAGGCTGCATGCCCGCAGTAATGCATACTTTCTACCTTTTAGATTGTTGACTACTTGCAGACAGAGCCCTGTGCTTTACCCATGTGCCAAAACAGAACAATCTTGTAGATCAGATTAATACCACATTACTGCTGCTGAAGAGCCAGCATTTGGGCACAGAGCGCTTTTGTCTTGATCCCATGTTAATCAAACCAACGATGCACTCATGTCTCCATTCAAGCTTGGGGGAGGGGCACCATCCAGTCTAATCTCATTTCCTTTCTTGATTTTCCTCTGTATTCACCTTGGTATGGCTGAGTATGTCTGAAACTGATATTATTATTGACATCTTTTCCCTTGCTATCACTTCCTGCAAAATTTCTGGTTACTCAGGCTGGTATCTGGAGTATTTAAATATTTACCTTTTCTGTCCCCTCTCATGTGTCCTTCATATGCACTTGTAGGTTTTTGCAAATCCTAAGACTTCTTCCTGTATAGATGTGTAAAAATATTGGCACTCCCCTTCATTCTGCTAATAAAATTTGCTCCTTTGTGGATACAGGGATTTCCTGCTTTTTCTGAATTCTCACTGTCACTCTGAGCAGACTTTTGCTAACAGTGTCATTCTTCTACTGCAATACTGCGCATTTAAGTATTTCCTGTCGCACCTTCAGAGGTTTGGTTAGCCTTTTTTATTCTTCATTGCAGCCTTTTTTTCTAACATTTATGTCCCTTCCTCAGCCCATAGCAGTCTTCACTCTTCACTTTCATACAGCTCTGTAGCTCTTCTATGTTCATTCACAGCCTGGGGGAATGGGTCTTTCTATTCCAAATGATGACATAAATGATGTAATCACAATTACATATTTAGGGAAACGTACCTGGTTTTATTGTTTCAAGCAACTTTCCTTCTCCCAAAAACACACATCTCACTGAGGCTGCCAGTGTGCCATTCCTCTCTTACTGAGTCCATTATGGGGAATTGCAACAAGAAACAGGAACAAACAAAAACCCATAGAAAGGTCCTGGCTGAAACTCATCCAACATAAGTTGGACATGGCAAAGAACGAACTTTTGCCTGAAATGCTAATAATAGGTTCCGAAAAGAAAACAAAATCTTGATTATCTCCTAGAAGTGTTTGCAAATATTGTTCAAAATTTGCACACTGAACCTGATTCTTCGTAGGGTGAAAAATATCCCATTTGGGCATATGATCAATTATACAGTGTTGAAAAAATTAATATGTATTTCTTGTTACACTACTATCTATTATTACATCATAGTTCCCTCTATTTTTAAACCACTTAGAAAATATTTTCTTACGACTTTAAAAGAATAAATTAATTACTGAAAAAATGAACGTCTGCATGTCTGATAAGGCTTTAACTCTGCTGTAATTTCTCCCTCTAAAAACAAGACCTACATAAATAGCATCTTTTTTTTTCCTTTATCTACTTTTCCTACAGAAACGTCTAGCATTTTTAGGCATTGTGACCACACAATATTCTGAGTGCTCCATTTTCTATGCACAAAATGGATTTTCTACATTTATGCTAGCATGAAGCATAAGTTCTTATGCAGACAGCAGTCTAAACCAACGACTTAAAAATAATTTGTGAGTTGAGTTTCTGTATCACAACAGCTTTTCCAGTTTAGGTAACATTATTAGTAGATCACGAAACCATGTACAATTGGGAAAACATTTTTTCCTGCTTTATATAACCACAAATAAACTAATCAAAGAACCCTAATAATTTGTTTCGATTGATTTTCTTTTTTCTGGAAAAATGGAATTGTTTCCAGGTCTACATCTAAGTAATGATATAATTATTTAATGAAAATAGATCATTGGCTGCTGTGATTTCACTCATTTATTGATTCCACGCAGCATGTATTTGTAAAGAATTGTAATCGGAATACAAAACTGCAGTTTTTCACAGGGCCTTCAGTTCCAGATGTAGCTACAAATCCTTTCACTCTTTGCTCAGAGTTCAAGCATACAATGACAGTGTAGGTGTGACAAGGGGCTGCCAGTGGTCCCTAGCGTTATTTCTGTCCTGTCTTGAGGAAGGTTTAAACTCATTACAATGGGCAAAACTTTGTAATATCCTTCTGTTTCTGGAATGGGGCATCCTAATGTTGAATTCCACGTGTGTATGTAGCCTTCAGACATACATGCAACTGCAGAGATGCCAATATCTTCTCAACACTCTGTCTACTTCAGATACCATATGATACGAGAGGTTGCTGTTTTATTTGTTTTGTTTTTCTTGGATCTCAAGAAGTCCCTGTGGTCAGGTCTCTGTAACCTTCAGCTTGACCAAGACCACCAAATGAATGCTTTCTACTGAAGAGAGGTCTGCAGCAGAAGTCAATTGCTTGATCTTTGCTTCTAAGTTCTCACGAGAGAACATGTATCTGTATGTTAAAAGAAAAGACTATGAGCTTCTGTTAAAGCATTTGATACACTAAGTCAGGAGTCTTTCCTTTTGACATTAGTTCATATTAGCTTGTATACGGAAGCTATCACATGAACAAAAAATCAGAGGAAAACAAAATGAGGCAAAGTTTCTGATGCTGGTATGAAACAGTTTAAAGTCTGGTTTTCATTTTCAGCTTTTATTAATGGATCAGCAGAGGCCAAAGAGAAACCCATTAAATGCATTAAACTACATGAATGCTATTGAGGACATATATAAAGAAAATAAATTATGCAAAATTAAAAGTCTTCCTTGAAGAATAATTGATTATTGGGCTATTTACAGTGATTGCTAAAATCAGTCAGGAAGGATTTTTATTTTCTGGATCAGATCAAGGGAAAGCTGTTGAGCTAAGCCTTTGTATTTTTTCTTTTTTGCCTTCCTTTGAACTATGGGTATGGCCTGTCAGTTTCAAAGAATTTTCTCCACCAAATTCATTCTACTTGCAGGGTCCTGGGACATCAGGAAATGCTGTAGAAAATGATTTTCATTTTCACAATTGAAGTTTGTTATAAGGCAATGAAGTTACTTTATGTCCTGTAGAGTAAGGGCAATAGAATATGGTATGAGCATTCGAGACCCATTTGGATGCCTACCCATGTTTCCTACTACGGGGAACCTGCTTTAGCTGAGGATTGGACTAAATGACCTTCAGAGGTCCCTTCCAAGCCCTACAATTCTGTGATTCTGTGGACTTTCCTAAATGAAACAGTTTGGACTACGGAGAACAGAATTCAGTGTCCCTTGTGATGCTCATAAGTCTTATGTTTTCACTGGGTTAAAATGAAAGTGAGAATTTTACTGAAGGAAACCTTTCCAGCACTAATTAATCTAACAAATTGATTCTACATTTTGGCAAACTTTGTAGCATGTCACCATTTCCTGATTATCTAAGCCATGAGATTCAAAATGAAATAATAGTCTTTTGTTCTAATCAAGTCTTACGGAGACTGGTGCACAACCAGTAGGCAGACATTGTATTTCTCATTCCAGATGTGGGAGTTCTCAGAAAGACCCAGAAAATGAGCTTGTGTTTCCACAACCCTAGAAAATCAATGTGTCACAGATGTTACCTTGGACATTTGCAGATCAGAGTAAAAAATCAGATGCAGTCTGTTAAACCCAGGTAAATCTTAACAAATATTAAACAGGATGAAAATGTTCTTTTTTTTTTTTTTTTTTTGTCATGGTAAACCAATCCGCTCTAGATACAGCTGAAATTTCTCCATGTGGGTTGCACAGATTATTGTTTAATCTGATACCTTGACACTGGATGTTGGAATAGAATGACTCTTTTTTTCACTGTTACAGAGCACATTCTCAGCACAATGTCTGCTGAGGTACCAAAATTAAGTACCCTAATGTTACACAGAGAGTTAACTAAAGGGAATGGGGGCAGGCAGCAACTTAAAGACATATAAACCAAGATGATTGCTAAAAATATATTCTTGATAGATGTCTGTGTAATAAGAAAAATTTGAGGATCTTATAAAAGGTAATTCAAAATGTCTAGAGGATATTTGAAATTGTAATGAATAAACCATACTGTTTGTATACTAGTATTTTGACAGGACTGATCTTCTAAGGAAATAATAAAAGGGTTTGATATCATTATTTTAAATTATTAATATTATGTGTTGCCCTTGTCAAGCAGCATTGATTTATTATTATTATTATTATTGACAATAATTTATTTTTTTAGGTAAATTCTACCCGTCTTTTTCTCACCATTCAGTTTTTTTCCCCTCAGAACTTCCAACAGATCTTTTAAAGCCTACGTGAAAGATGAGATTGCAATGTCCTTACTCACAGTGACTAATTCACAGTTTGTTACTTTCAAATTCTAGCCTGAGTCTACATCCTGAGGTGTGTGTGTAGAAGGGAATTATTCAGAATGAGTTAGCAGTTTCCAAAGTGATTGGAGCTTTAGAATATTTGGGTAATCAAAATTTGTTAGCTTTGAACACTTATCATTCCAACAGTAGTAAAGAATGCTACCAACATATAGCAAGACACAACAGCATGCAAATTACTACTCAGTTCTTCAAGGTAAGCTATGAGGCAACATGCCAAAGATCCAGGAAGAGTTGGTTTTCTGACTGTGAATTACTGCACCATAATTCATTCTCTGGCATACAATGCGGAACTTGCAAGATCATTAAGGAAATCAGACTAAAAATATTTCTAAATCAAATGTTGATTTGATAATGTAGCATGGTAGATTGAGGTTTTCCCCCTTTCAGTTTATAGCAAAAAAATATAGGACAAATTAGCTTTACTGCCAGTACAGCATGATCCATTTGTGTATGTACTTGCATGGTTTAGCAGAAATTGAATTTAGGTGACAGCCTCATGCTGCAGATGATTTTGGAGGACAGAAAATTTGGAAGTTAAACCTAAATTCAAATTTAGCACAATTAACATAAAAATGCTCTCAGGCTTATGCAGAAAACACAAACATGTCAGTGGATAGCTGTCACAGAAGCTTTATAATTTAGTCAATACAGTAATAGCGGTCCTGTCTTTAAAGGGCCCTTTTGATCTTAAACTCAAAAGTTTTTAAGCCCTCTTCACACTTAAGTTCTATGGCTTTTATCAATGGAAACACGAGCAAATGGTAAAGAGAATCTTCTTGTTACTCTGGTGAAGCAAATTCAGACTGTATTACCCTACATGTTTCCATCTGGAATTTTAGAGGGAAATTTAGCAGTGATGTCCTACCTCAATGGATAAAACCTCCACCTATTGCAGGTCAAGTATGTTCAGATTGCCTATTTTATAAGTGTTAAGAAATAAAGTCATGATTCTTACAAGTGTAATTTCTGCACAGGCACATGATTTCTCACAAAATTAGGCATTGGTACTTTGGAGCACATGATTTTCAGTATTTGAGTACTAAAAGTACTGAACCAGGGGCAACATGATGTTCTGTCACTGTTTTGATCCTCCGTTAACTGTAGCCTTTATCTGTAGCCTTTCTATTCTGGAGATCAACTTTAAAGTATATTAAATAGCTCCTCTCTTAAACCATGGTTCTCATGGAATCATAGAATCGTTAAGACAGGAAAAGACCTATAAGAGCATTTAGTCCAGCCATCAACCCATAATCACTGTGCCAACTAAACCATGTCCCTCAGTGTAACATCTACATATTTCTTGAACACATCCAGGGTTGGTAACTCTACCACTCCTCTGGACAGCTTGTTCCAATGCCTCAGCACTGTTTCTGAGAGGAAACTTTTACTAATATCCAACTTCCACCTCCCCAGCACAACTTAACGCCATTAGCTCTTGTCCCATCACTGTTATGTGGGAAAAAAGGACAACCCTTACCTGACTATTATCTCTTTTCTGGTAGTTGTGGAGAGTTATAAGGTCTCCCCTGAGCCTCCTCCAGACTGAACAATCTCCTCAGCCACTCCTCATAAGACTTGTGCTCCAGAGCCTTCCCCAGCTTTGTTGCCCTTCTGTGGACATGTTCCAGGGCCTCAGTGTCTTTCTTGTAGTGAGGGGCCCAAAACTGAACACAATATTTGAAATGTGGTCTTGCCAGTGCTGAGTACAGGGCTGAGTATACTTCCCTTCTACTGCTAGCTGCACTGTTTCTGATATAAGCCAGGATGCCATTGGTCTTCTTTGGTCACCTGTGCACACTGCTGGCTCAAGTTCAGCTTTCTGTCAGCCAGCACCTGCAGATCCTTTTCTGCTGTGCAGCTTTCCAGTCACTCTGCCCCACGTCTGTAGTATTGCACAGGTTTTTTGTGACCAAAGTACAGAAGCTGACATTTGATCTTATAGAACCTCACACGATTCAGGTCAGCCCATCAAGCCATCCTATCCAGATACCTCTGTAGAGCCTTTCAACCCTCTAGCAGATCAAGACATCCTCCCAACTTGGTGTCATCTACAAACTTACTGAGAGTGCCCCCAATCCCCAAATCATCAAAATACTTATTAAACAGGATGGGCCCCAATACCGACCCCTGGGGAACGCCACTTGTGACCAGTCACTATCTGGATTTAACTCCACTCACCACTATGATTCTTGCAGAGTTGATATAAAGATATCAATTTCTCCCCAAAAGGTCCTTGTTGTTTAGCTGATCACATTAGTGAGATTTTGCCGGTATTCCTTTGTGTTAACATTTTCTCACTTAAGCAAGGGATCTCTCCCCCTACAACACAATTGGCAGCAGAACAATCATATTACTTAAAATGCAATATACAGCATCACTTGGTAATTTTGAGTCCCCTATGTCCTTGCCCAACTGGGTGATGTGGACTGGAGTTTTGGAGACACATGGAGCAAGGGGTCATTTTTCAGAGCTGAGGTACTTTGAATTCAAACCCTTGCCTGTAGAGAGTAAATGGGTATGTGGAACAGTATTTTTTATTGTCTCATTCACCTTCCAATTATCTTCCTTCAGTGTTTCAGAGACTGGCAGAAACATTTCTCTTCCCCTCCTTTTCAAAGGGGTTGTGTTTGCCAGAAAAAACAGCATTTGACATTTTACCAATGTAATGGAGGGAGAAAATGGCAAAATTAAAACAAGGCTAGGTTCACTCAGAGGCTACACTGATACTTGAGGGCAAAGAAAATTCTTATTCCACAGGAACTTGAAGTACGTAAAACAATAAGCCTGAGATCCCTAACAAAGGCTTCTGGCACTGACAGAGTGTAAATAATAAAGATTAATAAATGTGATTAATGAAATCAAACCAGATTTTGCTAGAGGATACTCTGAAGTGTTCAGAAACTTTCCACTATTCCCCACTTACAAAGTTTTATTGTAGAAATTGAAACAGCTGAAATATTTTAATAACTGAAATATGAATATAGTGAAGAAGGATATTCTACTAGATAAGGCATCCTTTTTGGAGCCATGCAACATTTAGATCTATTCAACTGTTAGTGATAAGAAAACCGTTCTAAAACTGTAGGAGTGATTTAGATTACTAAATCAGTTTTCTTGTGAAAAACAAGTAAATGAAAATAGTGCTTACAACACTGTTCACAACACTGAGAGAAGATCTGGGTTTTCTTGTCTCCACAGATTTTTCCTTGTAGTTTTATGGTTGCTATTGTTATTCACAAAATGATTACAAGTGATATGCATACTAATTATTTGTTGAAAGCATAAGATGAGATATCTTTATGTAATATTTGTTCTTTCTTCATTTGTGAGTAAGAGGTAAGTGAACTAGCACAGCAGCCAGTGTACATTATTGAATATCAGTCAGGGGCACTTGGGAGGTAAGTGATGCCCTGGAGGACCAGGGGAGGAAAAACATAAAGTCTATCTTTAAGTACTGAGAGAAAGAAGACTTGAAATATTAAGTCCAGCTGGTCTAATATCAATACTGGGAAAGATACAAGAACAATTTACTAGGCAGTCAGTTTATAGTACTTAAGGATGATAAGAAAAAGCCAATATGGATTTATCAGGAAAAAGAATGCCAAGTCATTGTAAGTACTTTATTTGACAAGGTAACTAGCTTTATAAATACAAGGACGAGATAGATACGACATATACTAATCCTGCATTTTAGCCCATCCTTATACTACATTTTATAAGCAAATTAAAGAAAAGCATTAAATAAAAGTTATAGAAAGTGGCTGAGAATCAGTGTTTGGGAACAGGTGTGAGTGGTTCACTATTAGAGTGAGTTGTTGATAAATCCATTTTGGTCAGCATCCTGAAAGACTGTACAGACTCTTGTTACAAAATCTAACTTTCCCTGAGAATAGGAAAGACTGTGAGCACCTCCTAAAGCATAACTTGATTTAGAAATGACTATGAATAATTGGAAGGATGATCTGAAGCCACTGAGATGAGATTAAATAAAGATTAGCGTGAAGTACTGTTTCCGAGGAGGGGTAATTTTACAGAGATACAGAGAGGGAGCTACTGGCCAGACAGCAGTGCAACAGAGGAGTCGAGGGTGATAGTGGAGTACAGACAAATTATGACTCAAGAACATAATGTCTTTTTTGGAACAGTAACGTTATTCTGTGGTGAAATGAAAGAAAATGCCATGTGTCAGATGGAGTTAGGAATTCCACCCTGTTTGGCACTCCGAGTTTTTAGCTGTGGAACTCGACCTGATTTTGGGCACCATGTTTTCAGAAAGATGTAGACAAATTGGCGAGCGTCCAGAGGAGAGCAACAGGAATGATAAGCGGTTTAGAAAACATGACCTATGAGGAAAGATTGAAGGAATTGGGTTTGTTTAGTCTACAACAGAAGAGCCTGAGAGGGACATGATAACAGTCTTCAAGTATGTAGAAGGTTGTTGTAAAGAGGACAGTGATCAATTATACTCCAAATCCACTGACAAAGCACAGGAAAAATGATTGCTTTAATTTGAAGTAAGAAGGTTTAGGTTAGCTATTGAGAAAAAAAATAACCCAAACCATTAAAAAAAAAAAACAAAAAACCTTTTACTACTCCGAGGAACTAAGCTCTTCTGCAGTTTTCAGAAGTTTTAAAATAACTGAGGAATAAAACAAATATGGGCTGGAGAAAACGCAGGTAATTTCAAAGCAGAGGGATGGACTATGTAAATTACTGAGACTCCTTTATTTTTCTGTATTTCTGATTCCTGTGAAATATGTGCATTATAGTTGTCTCTAATTTGCTCTGAAAATTCTACTTCACCCTGAGAGTTAACAGTGCCAGAATTAATGATGTTCCTAATTCGTGCTAGGGTCATTTCTTTTAATTTCTGAATATGACAACTGTTTTTATTTTTTAAAGAGAGAATACAGTAGTTTAAAAGAGTTGTAGGTACTTAGCTTAAAAAATTCCCACACAACTGTGTAAGAGCACATTGCTACTACCCCTATCAAAAGTTTTTGTAAAGTTAAGTAACTGAGACACTTAAAGTTGTAAGTTCATCTATTAAAACACAAAAAGCACTGATAACCTAGGGAGCGGCTTTATTTCTGCTATAGCATGAACTTATTGTTCTGTTTCTGATATACATGTAACTACAGAATTGTCCTTGTAGAGTAATAAATACAAAAGTATCATTACTGTCTTCTGATCTTGCTTGCCTCTTAGTAAGGAAGATACCAGAGAAGGTGTTACCCCGGAAAGCATATTGCAGAGACTGGCAGATAGATACTACTTTCTACTGGCTTTCCTTTGAAAGTGCTGATTTGCACTAGGAGATAGCAGGACAGGTGAGAGAAAATAACATCTGAAACCACCACAAGAAGATCTCCCAGGGCTAAGCTGTCAATAGCTTTTGGCTAAGTTCTTGCCTTAGGTGCAGGTGGCGTAAAAGCAAGGTGCTTCCCACCTATTGCTATTTTAACACCGTTCAGTACTGTTCTTTATGATTTATGTGACTAAGCTTAATTTTAACCCAGGTTAGTTAGTGGAAAGAAGCTAAAATTGTTATATGATAATACCTACAGCTGTGATTCTCCCTGGGTTACAGAATCCAGCACCCTTTTGCTGCAAAGTGTCAGGTCATGCCTTGTATAAAATGTTTAGAGAAGTATCTCAATAAACAGTGAATAAGGGGGGTAGGAAGTACAAGATTTTGTTTTCAGTTGATATTGTTTGCTAGCAGAAATACACATATATCTGTGATTGCATGTTTGTGAATGAAATTACAATTAAAAGGGGTATAATTTTGGTAAAAAATGTTTGCTTAAATATTCCATCTAATCGTCTGAATAGACTGTTACTTTCTTTTTGTATATTTTATTATCTTAAAATGCCGTGTCACCACTTCATCTCCCCCCACGGATTATAAAATCCCCTCTAGATATATCATCTACAGAGAGAGCATCATTAGCAAAGGTGTCAGCAATGAGAAGTGTTCTCCAGGCTGATTAATATAAAGCCTTCTTCCTTTCAATGCCTGTTAGTCTACCTATGAAAAATCAGCCATTTACATGTGATTCTTTGGACATAGTTACAATCTACCTGTGGTAAAAGAGCATATCAATATTGTATGTTTAATAAGCCTTAAACTTTGCTCATTTTAGACCGCAAACTCCACAGAAACGGACTACTTTTACCTAATATATTACATGGTATTGCAAAGCTGCTAAAGATTGCATTGCCAGAAGAACTGATTTTCAGTAATATGTAAATCAGCACACTTAGTTATGATTCAGAAAGCATCTCTGTGATACTACACTGGTGAACTGAATAGGTGTTCTGGTGAACTTTCAGCTCTCACCTTTCTGACCCTGCTTGTAGCCTGTTGATAACTCACATATTTCAGTTCCTTTCCCTGTCACTTCCTACCCTAGAGCCCACTTTCTCTACCTGACTTTATCCCCATTTTGCCTTGATAACCTCTCTAGTAAGCATTTAATTCTCCTGTAAAGTTAATTTCTTACCTCTACATAGACTTTTTATTCCTATAAAAAGACAGCAACATAACCCATAGCTAGATCTGCAAGGCTTCATCACATGGCATGGTAAAGGTCTATGCATCAGTTATTGGTGATGTTTTGCTTTTACGATGCTGTTTAGCATGTTATAATCTCCTCTCCAAGAAGTACTAAGAATATCTTGAAGTACCTTAAATATTATGGATACACTTAAGTTGATAAAGCATGGACAAGGACTGTTCTCGTGTACCTGCTGCACAGCATGTGATGCTACACTTCCTCTGAGCATAACATTTCCAAGTGGATCTGAGATACAGTTATTACTTTGTATTCTTTTCCAGGTATGTTCAGTAATGTGAAGATTATGTTTTTGCCCAGAATCTTGTTTTCATAGCATGAGAACAGTGGGATTGTGTTGCATGCATTGATGCAACTGTGTATTATAGATGTGCGAAGGTACAGAGCCTAAGGGGATAGTATTATAGGACAGTACAGAGTCTCATCTGTGATCTCACTTGCCTGCTGAGAGAGTTTCCCGCCTCGTATGCTCTCTCGTCACTCATTCCTAGGCATTATTACTGAAAACTGCCAGTGAACACAGGCCCAAACTGTGGCAGAAAGGGTATTAATAACTAAGCAAAATGGATGTTCATAGTCCCACAGTCAAGTTCACTCCCTGGCTCTGTTTTATTTAGAGTGTAGATATAGCCTTCCTTTGGACATGCTGTACAAAGCATTATCTGCTTTATTTTTGCTGTAATGCACTAAGGCAATGTGTAACATATCAGACGTTTCCATTTTTGAAGATATTTTCAGCCACGAGATTTCTTTTAATGACAATAATAACAATAATTAAGAACCAAGTGCCAAAAAGTAGCTCATGTTTTGCATGTTATAGCTATTCTCTGAAACAAATGTTCTGTGCTAGGAAATAAGAACCAAAGGGTGGCAGAGTTCATGGACAGTAACTCTCCCTTTGAGCTGGAGACCTCTCTCCAGACTTGTTTGTTATAATTTTGTACTGATTCAACTGCAGGTTTAGCAACAAAATGAAAAGCTGTCTTGTCTAAAGGAAGATGTAACTCATTTTATGAACAAAAACCACAAACAGCTGCTTCCATATGTTGCTACTATCTGGATAAATTCTTTGTTAAATGGCATCTTTAAGATTAAACTTTGTGCTGAAAATAAACACTACAAAAGTGTGAGATGATTGAGGAGAACAGTGACCCACTCCAGGAGAAAATACACTTTGTTTCAGCTGATGATGAATCTGCATGACCCAGACAGCACGTTCTAATTTTGACTATCTTTGCATTCTGCACTATTTTGACATATAATATAAATGTCGGTGATAAGGGGTAAAAGGCACTTTGGCCCATCTGCGCTAGTTTTAAACCTGTTTGTCCTACTTTACTCTGGGATGATCTAGCCCCCCCCCCCCCCCCCCCCCCCCCCCCCCCCCCCCCCCCCCCCCCCCCCCCCCCTTTTTTTTTTTTTAAATGAATTGTTAACATAGTTTGGACCTACTTCTTTGTTCTGCAGTATCTCTATTAGAAAATGTTTTAAGTTCAACCCTCTGTTAGCCAGACTGAAACACAGTTTGGAAAAGTGTCATCACGCTCTCTTTGAAGTTGAAGGGAGATGCATCTGACTTGAAGGAGATCAGAATCAAATCACCTGAACAAATGGTTAACCATTCAAATAGTCCCTTGGAAGTTAAGTGTGGTTTGAAGCCTTCTGTAAAGGAGGAAGAATTCTGGCTTCAGTTTTAGCGATGAAGTATTTCCCCTTTGTAACAGTTAAGAGTGTGAATCTCCAGCAATGGCATATCATCCTCACGTCCCCATATTCACACTTAGTCTTACGGACCTTTCTTCTCTATCAAATCCCTAGAGAAAAATGGTATTTGCAAGCCCTGTTAGGGGCCTGTCTTGTTCTGGAAATCTCCTACTTGTTCTGGTCACCTACTCCTTGCTACACTTTTCAACTCTTGTCTCTGTGAGTTTCTATTTCTTGCTTCAAAAGGTTTTCGTAACAGATCCTAAGGAAGAATATACTTTGGCATTTAATATGCTATCACTTACAGATTTTTATATCTCCTTTACCTGCACATCTTTTGCACAGGGAAAATCGTTCTTCAAAAGAGCTGCTTGACAATTAATTGAAGAAGGTGTGGGAAGGTGGGTATATGATTGTGGATGCTTGCCAAAAAGCGTACACGTGCCAGTTTAAATAAGTTACAAGATTTTTTTCAGATCCTTTCTAAAGAGAATTAAACTTGCTTTTACAGTACTGTTTTGCAATATTTTCTTGATATGAAGAACATTTTTTTTCACTTTGGCAAGCATATATATTTACTTTTTGTTGTCATGGTTGGAGGGGAAATCTTGAAAAGATGAGCCACCTACTGACAGTGCGGAGAGTCTGAAATAATAGCTCTCATGGGTCTGAGCTCCCATCTCAGCATCAGACTGATTCCTACTGCTGAGCCCAACTCAATGCAGTGATGGATTATTTCTACAGGTCCTTCCCAACCCTGCATTTCTACACATCTGGGATTTCAGAAGTGATTACGGTCACAGTATGTCAGTGGGTTACAGGAAACCTCTATGTGAGTGTGCTAAAGGCTCTGCACTGCAGTGATTAAGCCTTACCCATAGTATTCACTTGTTTTGTTTTGTTTTGTTTTGTTTTGTTTTGTTTTTCCCAGTATGATCACAGAGGCTGTCATCTTCTATTTTGCCAGATTTTTGTTCTTAATCATGTCAGTCTTTCTGCTTGTCATATCTCTGCAATCATATGCATGTCATTTACACTCATCTTTTGTGTGAATTGAGAACATACATTGCTGGCTTCTAAGTGTTAAGCAAAGCGAGCAAAGGAGAAACCAAATGTTAGTAAATGCTGCTTTCTATGTCTCATGCAGAAGACTTATCTTGATGTACAGTTCTGTGCTGGTTTAAACAGGGAAGTGACATTTAAAAAAATCCACTTTGGGGGATGTTATTGAAAGAACTTAAATGCATGTTATGATTAACTTGCCAAAGCTACTAGAAGTAAACACATCCTTAATGTAGACTAGAACGTCTTCACATAAAACTCTTTCCCACATCTCCCTCCCTCCCCTACACCTCCCAAGTCTCATCCTACCCTAAGGCAGTAAAATCTGTAGGGTGGGGGTTTCCTTAAACACACTGTATATGAGAGTATGTGACTTATCATCTCTGTGCCTCATTTACAGTGAGACTTAGCAGCTGCTTTGCAACCATGTGATACATTGAGCTTTGTATAATAGTTCACTTGAAGGTCTTTGCACAGTTCAGGCATGTCAGCTGAGTACCTTCAAGCAGTGCAGGGACTTGTAATTAGAGTGGCCCGAGGCTGCTCGCCTTTCTGAGGGGCTTTGTCTTCCCTCGGATCCCCGTGGCATCCTGTTTCCAGAGACTCACCATCCAGAGCTCCAGCACGAGCTCGGCGGGTGGTGGGGGGGATCCGAGGTATGCCAGGAACTGCAAAAAGGTATGAGAGTTCAAGCCTAGACAAAGGTCTTGTTAGTCATCCAAACACAAAGCATGCAGCACCTTGCCTCTCTGCTGGATCCAGCAGCAGGTAAAGAGAGCACCGCCCTGTGCTTTACCTCAGAGGAGTTATGCCCTGCTCCCTTTCCAAAATAAACAATCTGCTGTGTTTATCTGTAATGACTTTTGTCACTTCAAGCAAGTTGGATGATGCAGACCTTCTTGGGAGGATGTCAAATGAAGAAACATAATGCTTCTCCAAGTTGTCCTTTTTAATGACTACATCACTTCTGCAGCACTCTAAGCACTTTATATCCTGCCTGCAGCTTCCCATCTATTTTACCCTGAGCATTTTTGGAAAGAGAGACTGAACAATTTAGAAGGGATAGGTCTGAATTTCCTATTTCTACCTTTCAATTTCTGTCATGCCCTAAGACAGAGAAAAAAAAAAAAAAAAAGGGAGAATGAAAGAACATTATATTTTTAAACAGAAGTGTGTGTTTTGGGCATTCCAGTTTGCCAAAGCACTTGAAAGCACAGATTTTAGACAGCTGAACAAGGCATTGCTGTTCCAGGTTATGGAAAATCTGATTTTACCTTGCTAAATGGTGATTTCTGATGTCTGGGGTGGGAAGAAAGGTTCCTTGGAATGTGGCACACTTCTCATCTGTCACTCTCCTGTACTGACTGTAGAAAGCATAAATCACTATATGAGAAACAATAGGCACATGGGCATTGAAGAGTTTCTGAAAAGCAAAGAAATGGGTCCCTTGACACAGGGCCCTTCTGTCTCCCGGGAATAGCAGGGCTCATACCCACTAACACATATAGCCTCAGTTGCTATATATATATCCCTCTAAATAACAAAAGAGTGACAGGGCAAACTCTGGCCCCAGGCCTGCTCTGGCTCAGCTGTCTGCAGGCCCTATCTCTGGTGGGCTGTACTTCTGCTAGAAAATTAAATGGTTGGATTAAAGACAAGTGGACTGACTGTACTGCTGCAGTGTGAGGCTGGCCCTTGGCTCAGAGCAGTGCCAGAGATGGCCCAGAGGTCGTCATGGCCCTTAGACTGTTCCCAGTAGGCCAGCTGGGCTGGCCTCCCTCTTCTGGCAGGAGTCTCCCTTGCCAGCTGGCTTCAGTGCTGCAGACCAGTCCAAGGCATGCTTCACAAGTGTCCTAGCTGGAGTTTGCACCCCTGTGACATCAAGAGCAGACCTGCGTATGCTCTGGGCCCTCAAGTATCCCTGTAGGCCCCCGAATAGTATTATCATGTCATTCTTTATTCAGTTCTAAGCAACTGAAATACTTGAGGGCTGTGTGGCAGTCAAAAAGAGCAGTGCTTTTACAGCATGGATGGCACAGATGTGCAGCATACTCAGCAGTGTGCCAGAAGGGCATGGGGAGACCTTCAGTGTGTCTGCTAGAATAGCGATGTATACATGGAGAAGGTGGAAGGAATTAATAATGTCTGAACAATACTGTCAGACAGGGTTTGAAATTTGGGTGATCCTGTGTGGAGCCAGGTGATGGACTCACTGGTCTTTGTGGATCTCTTCCAACTCAGGATACACTATGATTCTATGATTCTACGGTGCCACCTTGACCCTATTGCCTTTTGGAATCAGTTGCTGTGGAGAATTACTTCCTCTAAAACTTGCTCTTGTTGCCAACTGCCTTTGTGACGGCCTCTTGCATCTCTCACTGTTCCTACTGACCTTAACCTCTGCCACCACTGCCTTGGCTCTGCTATAGTTTCCAGCAAGCCCAGTGGCAGCATTTTGCTTGTTGGTAGAGTCAGTGCAGAAGGGACATAATGTCAGGCCCCTCTCTCTTCTCAGGAACTCATCATTTTGTGGACTGTAAATGCGGCTGCATGCAGAGGTTACAAACTCATGGCTCCCTTCAGATTTTCTTTCTCTAGAGATGGACTTTATGGGCAGTACAAACCTGAGACAAAACTTACATTGTTTTCTGCTGAAACATGTATCCACTGTTCAGAATAACAGGTAAGCTTGCTTCTGCTCTTAAGCTCCTTGCAGACAAAGGTAGATTTCCTGCTACCATAAAGCTGGCAAATGTAGTGTTAATTCTGTGTTTTTGTCATGACAATCTAGCTAGACATAGGAAAGATCCAATTAGCTTCCATAACCGTTTCTCCCACCTCTAGAAAAAGCAGACTAAAACAGCACACACAACAAGACTGTTTAACCAGATCTGGGGTTTGGATACTGTAATTCACTGATGCTAATGTTGTTATTTATATCTGCCAATAATAGTAATATTGAATAGATTTTGCTTTGGTATATCCTCTGTATGTTCAGATACAGGGAAGTCAGATAAAGAGATTTCCCTGTTTGTCCCTCTGGGTTTGTAACTAAAAGTTTTGACCTCAGGCTTCGCATTCTCTGTGGTATTTTGAAATCAGTATCTCATTTTAGTAACTTGAATGTTCTAGAGCTTACCTAATTACCTATGACATAAGAATATTGTCACTTGGCCAGTTTTTCCTTTAGAGATAATATTTTTGGAAATTCTACATATGTATCACTGAATTGTCTCATGTTTTTTTAGGGCTCTTGGAAATGCACACTGTATTAAATTCATCACAGAGTTAAACTTGTAAGTTCCCAGGCACAGGGCTCATCCTGCAAGATTGCATCCAGCTCATGTTATTTTAACACTGAACATGTCTGTGATTTGGCTGGTGTCAGTGACAAAATCCCATTGATTTAAAGGAAAGTAGGATGGGGCCCAAAATGCTAATTCTGTTGACTTTTGTAATGGGCTTCAGTTTAACCCTACAGCACTGAAGATTGTTTTGTTTCCTATGGCCCAACTTTATCTGTTCATCTCAGTACTCCAAGTTTACACGACTCCCTTTTTCATCCCATCAACAAAGAATTATGCTGAATTACGGCTTTGTTACTAAAGGGGAATTGTGTGTTTGAGGTATATTTTTCACAAGGCATTTTGGCCAAGTGGATGAGGTATTAATATGAGAAACTATAAACAAATCTTGGTTTTCTAAACTGCAGATAGAGTGATTGGCTTAATTTGTTTCTGTACACTGCCATCTTGAAAACTAAACTGAAGCATCCAAATTAAACAGGAGATGTAAATACTAGCCAGATGTTCCCTGGTGTCAGAACTCTTTTTTGTTTCTTTCTTTCTATTAAATGGGTACTCTTTTTTACATCTAACATAATGACCTATGTTTTAGGTTTTGGTCCTGGCCTAATGGCTTTTTATCATATGATTATGATATCATCCAATCATGTAAGCGTCATGAGATGCTGTTCAGCTTTGCTGAAGCACATGAGTGTCAAACTGCTTAGTTTAGGCTGGACCATTTGTCTGACTGTCTTAATGTGGGGAGTGAATGTGCTGTTAATTTAGGAAATGCCAACTGAGGCTGAGGCTTTAGCAAGCCAAGCAAAACAGAACACTGACCACAGATTGAAACATTACAGAGTTCCTTAATGGTTCTGTCAAAAAGAAATATAACACTTTTTTTTCTTCCCCCTACAGAAGTTGCAATAATCTACTGGTAGAAGTAGCAGCCAATAGGCCTTTAGCACTGATAATCATGGATGGAAAAGACAAGCACTTGACTTCACTTTTGGTTGATGTTTTTTCCTGAATGCACATTTGAGTTTGATGATAGCAAAATTTTTTTGTTCTGTTCCTCACTATTAATGTTACCTGACAAATTATTGCAGCTGTGGGTAAGCCAAGATTTAGCAGATACAGAAGGAAGGTTTTCAACATGATTAAAATTGCAACACTCACCTGATGGGATTGATGCAAATGAGCAAATCAAGGTGATACCTCTATTTTTTGTTGTTGTCTTAATAGCCTTGTGCAGAAATGTGGTCTTAAATTTCCCTCAGTGTAGGTCTGGAATTGTGATATGCTAAGAATGCTTGAAGAGTGTTGAATCTCCTGCTAAGCACTGACAGTTAACCACTGTTAAAATTTTCCTGGATTTGACCCTAGAGCTTGAACAGTTATACATTCTGCTGAAAGGGTTTGCAGCATCAATCTTTACTGCAAGATCCTTTTGTTTCTGAGCTGAACATCTGCTAAGACCCTTGTCCTGTCTTTTGCTTTATAATTTTTTATTTTATTATTTTATTTTATTTTATTTTATTTTATTTTATTTTATTTTATTTTATTTTATTTTATTTTATTTTATTTTATTTTATTTTATTTCTGATCTTTTTTTAACATTGTTGATCTTGGTTTGAACAATAAATTGTTTTATGGTGGCTGCTTAGCATCCTTAGCACTTTGGTGGGTGAAAGGGAGAAGGCTTAATAAATAAAATTATTGCTATTATTCTTTATCTATTCAGGGCTTTGTTAGAGGAGAGAGGGCTGCCTGTGAACTCTCCTCTTCAGAAATTCTCATCACTCAGTCCATTTAAAAATAGACTGGACAAAGCACTAGGGAACACAGCAGAGGGCAATCTGCACTGTTAGCGACGGGGACTAGATGACTTTCCCATATCTATGTTTTTTATTGTAGAAAGGTAATATGTTACCAAAGTCCTCTAAGGCAACAAACTCAAACAGATTAATCTCAAATGCCTATCTGCCCTGGGATTTCCACCACATTCAAGCAACTGCAGTGAAAATTTCAGCTGTAATAGTCTGAATAAGAATATTGCTGTTTTTGTTGTTGAATTTCGAGATATCCTCCACAGTAAGCAGCATCAGTATTTGAAAGTAAGGCTCTGAGGACCCTTCCAGCTCATGGGAAAGCGCTTTACAAATCATCCTTGTGAAAATAATGTAAACTTTCTCTTTTCCTCCTCTCTGACAAAAGGTGTGAATTGCCTCCAGTGACATTATTTCTATCAGTCTTGCTGCCATGAGAAGTATCCAGTCCTGTAAGACAAAGGTGGAAACCTCTTTCACTCTCCGAAGGCTCTCATCACACAGCAGTATCAGGCTTTATTTCTGTTTATCACTGTATTGTCTTCAGAATGTGAAGGAGATCAAGCAGTGTTTCTTTCAGAGGAAAGGTTGTATCTATTGAAACAAGTGCACAGTAATGAATGGATCAAAATCTAGAGAGGCCTTTTATTTCATCTACTTAAGCCACTTTTAAATTCTGAAAAGCGTGTTTTATTGCAGATAAAATAAGCAGAGGGAGCCTCTAAAATGTTCACGTTTGTTTATTCTCGTATGTAGTGTAAAAGGCTATCAGTGCATTTTGTGAAGACCATAATAGAGCTGATTTCAAATACAGTTGTTATAAATTCATAATAATGAATTATATGTTCTTAACATGCAGTTAATTATTTCCAAAGATGCAAGACATAAGGCACCAAAGCTGAATTCATGAGATGTGCAGACAACACAGATGAATAATCACCTCTCATCACCTCCTGCTTTTCAATCTCATAATCTTTTATTTCACACTAATATGATACTTCCATAGCTTCATGGCTTGAGTCTACCTCTTTATATCCCCAGAAGGATATTTATTTTGTTAATGAGGACTATTCAGTAGCAGATATCATATCTTCAGCAGGATGAGCACTGTCATTCATTGGCTGACCAGATGCCTACTTAATATGTGTTTAATTTTTGTTCATGGTTTATACAGTTTTTAGAGGTACCATGATGATAGTGAAACTTCCAGTCGTGCAGTCCCCAGCAATCCAAAATATAGCCTCCAGTTAAAATGTGTTTCACCCTGGTCTTGTTAAGAATATATAAATACAGGAGAGGAAATAACTTGATTTCATTATGCATGTAGAAACAACAAATTTGATTTACATTCCACGCTTCATATTGTCTATCCAATACAATTCTTTTTCTTAAATATTTTATGATTCTTTAGTCATTCAGAAGTAGTTCAATAATTTCTTTGTAATTAAAGTGTACTGAGAATGTCCTTTTAACAGCTTCTCCAGTCTATCATTATTTCTGCAGTGGTAATTTTTTTTTAAATGATAGCATTTCTATTATCCTAGGTTTGCAAGTATGGTTGTATACTAAAGTTTCTCTTAATTGAACTATCTTAAGTGAATTCCTACATGAATTCTGCTGATAGAATTGCTGCTATTGCCATAACTCAGTGATAACAGAAGCTCTGCTACAGTATCACTTCTTCCAGGATAAACCATTTACAACTTGAAGATAAATAACTGGTTAGGAAAAGAAAATAAAACACAGCTAGCAAAAAACAAAACAAAACAAAACAAAAACCCTGAACGCATACGGAATGAAGGTCCTGCAAGAAAAAATTGCATAGATATGAGATGGAGAAAACACTTGCTTTCCTAATAATGACATAACACTTGTGCACATCACCTTGGGTGGCTTCACATCTACCCAGAGTGGAAGATGGAAATCATTCTCACACTTCTCCTAGAGTGCACTGAAGCAGAATTAAGTACTATCTGGAATATTTTCTGAACTTATCCAAGACAGCAGTTGAATGTATCCAGGTGAAAAAGATCATAACCACTTCAGACCAGCGTTTTGTGTTCTCCTGGCAGCAACTTTTCCATCCACTGAGTGGTTCTAGGGATGAATGCTGCAAAAGAGCCAAAGACCACGAGGAGGACTGTGAACTCTTAACTTCATCTTCCAGTTTCAAAATGCTGGGCAAATAGTATGAATTATTTACTGGATTTATTCTAGCTAGAATTTGCGTTGCTGATCACCATTACAGTCACAGCTTGGAGATAGGATTTCAGAGGTTTCTAAGTATTTTAGGGGCAATGTCCTGGAATAGTCCTCCAAAAATGTGCTGAGTAGAAAATACTACAACATTGCAAAGAGAAAGCTTTTTCATGTTTAGAGAAAAGACAGTCTGAGATTTAAAAGTGAAAGCTCGGAAGTAGGTGATTTATTGGTATTCCTAAGGGTGTGTGAGATTTCTGTTTGTTGCTCATTTGTTCTGTACCATATTTATACTTGCCAGGGAGGAATTCCCACTTCCTTTTCTCCCTTAATGCATAAATTGGCCTCTAAGTTGTTTATTTATTTGCATTCCTTTGAAGTGTGTAGAGAGTGGCCATGGCTAGAGACAGGTGAATGGGTGCACTAATAACAGATTCCAGGTGCTTGTATGGCTTGTACTTGTCATACAGCATCAAAAACATGTGCTGGTTCAGCATCAAAACCATCTTCCCTCTTTCTCCATATCACACTGGCATAGAATTTTCAATTTTTACGTTCTGCTTTTCTCTGTAATGGATTTAACCCTACAAATCACCCGCTGTGACAAGGACTATCGACAATGGGAATGCTTTCAGCTGACCTCCTCATTCCCTTGTCACATTAATCATTAGGACACACAGCCCCTCTCTGATGATCTTAAGTTTGCTATAGTGTTATAAAAACTATTCAGGAAGGATCAAGATATAGAAAGGCCTTTTGTTTGTCACTTTCTGAAACTACTTCATGTTTTATGACCATGAAATCTGTACAAGAAATCCCTCTCATTTGACTTATCTCTCCTAGAGCCTGCATCTCCAAAGAAAGTATAAAACCCTTCATTTTATAATAAAGGACACTTAATTGTACTTGAAAAAAAATTATGTCTGTGAGAATCCCTACAAGTTAGTTAAGGCAGAAGTCATGTATCCACTATTACTACTGCTTTGGCAGTCTTACAAAAATATCACAAACATCACTGACCTTAAGGCCAAAAGGAGTTCACTATGAGATGCAGCAAACAATGAAAAACTAAAAACATTTTGTTATATTTTGCATTGTGTAATATCATTTATCATGGTTGCCTAACATGGAGAGAAATTATGTTCTGCTAACATGGTTTCTACCTGGAACTGCGGTACCCATTTTGCCAAGAGCTTCAAATTCTTCCTAAGAAAAGCTGAGATTAGTACAACAATCTCACAGAGAGGGATACATAGACTCATAAAGTTTACATTTACATTTGCCAAATTCACAAAGACCCCCTGTAAGATGGCCACAAAAAGATCCTCAGAGCTCCTAGATTCCATTTGCTCACTACAGCCGGAGAGATACACTTCCTCTGACTTAAGCCAATAATTACACCAAGGATATGTTTATCAGCAAGAATTAGTCAAGGCTTCTGTGAGTTTATGTCTCTGTAGCTACTAACTAACATTTAGAGAATTTCTGTGGTTGGTTGCCATTAGGACTTGACTGAAAAACACAACAAAACCTTTAAAAAGCATGTACTAATGGGCACATGAATGCATATTAAGGAAAAACAGAAAATCTTGTTGCAAGAGAGAAATGGAGAGCTTTAATTTATGATAACTAAAGGAATTTGAGATTACTACTGACAGGATTTCCTTCTTTAATAAGATCACAGTAGTATAAATAGAGGTGACATATTGCCTCAGTGAGAACTATAAAGTCCAGGTCTGTTCTAAGCAGTCATTTGCAGCAGTTGTGTGCAGATGGTAAAGTGTAGGAGTAAAGTAAGGAGCTGCAGACAAATCTTAATGTCTGTACAAGCTTCCAGGCCTTAAGGTTTAGGAAATCAATTTTTAAACTTAGTTTCTTTGAAAAACTGAGTCCTGAGACTAATGTTTGTCATTATGGTAGAATAATCTATCTTCTTGCTGGAGTATTTGGGGATTATGTTTCACAGAGAAGTAGAGTTATCTGCCAGCAATTATTCTTCATTTTTGTGCTCTGTTTTCTCTCTCTTCCTAGTAAGGCCTACAGCTTTCTGTATTTCCTGCAGTATTAATTATATCCTTCTATGATGGAGTGACAGCATCGGTGGACAGGGGAAGGGCAATGGATGTCATCTACATAGACTTCTGCAAAGACTTTGACAAGGTCCCTCACCACATCCTTCTCTCTAAATTGGAGAGGTATGGATTTCAAGGATGGAGTGTGCGATGGATTAAGCACTGGTTTTCTGGTTGCAGCTAAAGGGTTGTGATCAACGGTTCTATGTCTGGGTAGAGGCTGGTCAGGAGTGGTGTCCCCCAAGGGTTGGTCTTGGGGCTGGTGCTCTTCAACACCTTCATCGATTACATAGATGATGGAATTGAGTGCACCTGCAGCAAGTTTGCGGACAACACCATGCTGAATGATGCAGTTGATACACTGGAGAGCAGGGAAGCCTTCCAGAGGGACCCGAAAAGTCTGGAGAGGTGGGTCCATGTGAACCTAATGAGTTTCAACAAGGCCAAGTGCAAGGTGCTGCACTTGGGCCAGGGCAATCCCAGGTATTTATACAGACTGGGGGAAGAACTCCTTGAGAACAGCCCTGCGGAGAAGGACTTAGGGGTCCTGGTGGACGAGAAGCTGGACACGAGTCAGTAGTATGCGCTTGCAACCTGGAGGGCCAACTATATCCTGGGCTGCATTAAAAAAGGGGTGGCCAGCAGGGAGAGGGAGGTGATTGTTCCTCTCTACTCAGCTTTTGTGAGGCCCCATCTGGAGTACTGTGTTCAGGCCTGGAGCTCCCAGCACAAGAAAGACACAGAGCTCTTGGAACGGGTCCAAAGGAGGGGCACTGAGATGATCAGAGGGCTGGAGCATCTCTCCTATGAGGAAAGGTTGAGGGAACTGGGCTTGTTTAGCTTGGAAAAGAGAAGGTTCTGGGGAGACCTCATTGCAGCCTTCCAGTACTTGAAGGGAGGATATAAGCAGGGGGGAAACAATTGTTTACACAGGTTGATAACGATAGGACAAGGGGGAATGGTTTTAAACTAAGACAGGAGAGACTCAGGTTAGATATTAGAAGGAAGTTTTTCACTCAGAGGATGGGAGACATGGGAACAGGTTGCTTAGAGAAACTGAATATGTCCCATCCCTGCAGGCATTCAAGGCAAGGCTGGATGTGGCTCTGGGCAGCCTGCTCTAGTGGTTGGCGACCCTGCCCATGGCAGTGGGGTTGAAACTAGATCCTTGAGGTCCTTTTCAACCCAGGCTATTCTATGATTCTATGATTAAAACCAGTTTTGCAAAAGTCTTCTCTCCCACATTTCAGCAAACCTTCCTCTGTCCAATAAGATTTCTCCCAGCAGCCTATTCTGGGGGTTTTGGTTGCTGACTTCCCTCAGAGCAGCAGATTCCTTGAAGAGGATGGTGCAGAAGCTGGTGTCTCTCTGCTGTTGCTGGTGAAATGCCTTCTTCATGGGCAGCATGCATAAGTCTGGCCAATTCAACAGCAAATCTCATAAAGAGATTCAATTAATACAATCAGCTTCAGGTGACAAATGTGGAAAAGCAAGAATACTTAACTGGTACCACTCCCCCTGTCCCCCAGAAGGCCTCTAGGGAAGGAAAATGAGTCTTCTAGTTTCATGATCTTCTCCTGTATCTGAGTAAGGAGAAGTTGTGAAGGCGTTTATATCCTACATATGTATGAGTGCAATTGTATGCTGCGCTATCAGAGGATTGTGTACTTTCTGGAACAGGTGGCAGCCCTTCACACTCTCCAGAGTAGAGAGGGAGAGAAGCTCTGAATTACAAAAGATCTGTGTATGTAGCATACAACCTACATGCTGGGTGCATGTTACAGCCAAGGCTAGTGCTGGCTGTTGTACCCAGATGGATACTGGCTCTGAGGGCACAAATACTTTCCAAGAGATAGTGTATTCTTCAAAATCTGAAAAGCCCTTCAATATGGTTCAAATGCTTCAGTCATGGAGACCTGTTTTTTGTGCATTTATTTATGAAAAGGAATTCCTGTATCCCATGATTCATACTGGCTGACTGAGAAGAACACTTAATGTATAAGTCAAGGAGGTCCACCAGTTGTTCCCCTACAAGAGAGAGATAGAGAAAAGTGCTTTATAACTGTGACTATAAACCACTTGATAGGAAAATCTGAAACAGCCATAAGAAGTAACAAAATATAAAGGAGAAAAGCAGATTGGTGAAAAGTACTGTTGGTGAGTTGAAACTTTCCAAAGATGCACATGAAAAGGTATCCCAACATAATCAGAAATAGACCATTTCTTTAGATGGAGTTGCAAGAAGCAGAAGGGCACAAAAGGCCAGACTGTGTTCCAGAAGCTGAGTTGTCAGAGCCCCTAAAGTATGAACTCTTCAACAGGTGATAGTCTGTTAGACCTGAGTCCTAGCACATGGATGAACTTGGGCTTTTCATGCATCACACTACATCACAAATCCCTTGCATAGAAAACAGGAGTTCAAACATGACCTGTTTAAAAATGATTCAGTGATCTTTTTCCTCTTTTACAGGATTTCCAGCTAAGATGACTGTTTTTAATGCTGGCTTCTCTTATCTGCCATGCCTTAGAAGAATAATTTAGCTTTGTTGACTGTCCTTCCCATCTTGAAAGTGTTGTGGTGCCAAATAAAAATTTATCTTTTCTTATATTCTCTCATACTTGACACACTAAGGCGTTCATCAGTGAAGGGTGAGGGACGGAGAAAGAAACTATATGTAGACAAGACAAAGACTTGTGTATGGTAGAATCATTGTAGGTTTGCTCTAGCCTTTGTCTACAGGGAAATAAAATAAATGCTAAATGGATGCACGCTAAATTTGAAACAGGGGTCAGACTCTTAATTTACAACAACTGCTCCAGATTAAAAAATGTGTTCCGGCAGAGAGTTTCTTTTCGATGGAAAGAACCAGATAAGCATTCTTGATTTTTCTTTAAACATTCTTAATATGTTCCTTTCAAAACTTAGAAAAAAATACCTGAAAATGTATGTAAAATATCCCTCAAAGTATCTTAAGAAGCCAAGGGAAGTGGAACTAGAAGTGATATACGGTAATCCTAAAATATAAATAATAAAAGAGAGACAGTAAAAACTGAAAAAAAAAATCCAGGAAAGAAACTATTTTTCTTGGCTTTTCAAGATCTTGTTTTTACAATGTACTTAATTATCTGCCTACATTTAAGCACGTAATATAAGTGAATGGATTTTAAATGCAATAGGAAGCAGCGAACAGCAAACAATGTTTTCAGATAGGCACTGACAGTTAAAATGGTTACCTTTAGTCAAGGCAAGCAATGTAGCTTGCTATGCTTGCTATAAGGTGGTATGTTTATTTTTTATCATGATTAAATTCTGCAAAACACCTTTACCTGCTTTCCTAAAACAACAGCTCACATACAACTGCAATCTAAAGGTTTTGCTCTTTTCAAGTTAAATCTGGAAACTCAAAATAACTGCAATCTCATACAGTGTTAGAACAAAACTTTATGGTACTGGGACAAAACCTGCACTTTCGCAGTCAATTGTGGCTACATTAGGGCCATCACCAGCCCCGGCAGTCACTGAAAACACTAAAATAAAGTTTTGCACCCTTTTCTGTACTAATGTGTTTACCAGGTCTTGTTATTTCCTCTGCATGAATCCAGATATTAGGGTGCTGTCATGTGGTTATAAAGGAGGAAAAGTATGAGAATAAGAATTGCCTCTTTCTCCTCTGTCCCACCCTTGCCCCATCTTTCCCCCTCTGATCATTACTGAGCTTCTTTTAGAGTGGGATGGAAAGCCAAATTTAGTTCTCACTTACACCGGTGTGTATCTGGACAAAGCCACAGCCATCATGGGAGAAATTCCACTCTTATACTGCTGTAGAAGACAGCAAGTTTTGGCAACGACCTTTATATAGCAATGTCCTGGAGTGTAAACAGCTTGATTTTATGCAAACAAATTACAAAATTGTGTATAGTGTAAGAAAATCCCTGCTTTTAAGCTGTCTTGCCCAGGAAAATGAATTAAGACATCCAGCTTGGATATGTGTAATCCTCTTGAATTCTTTAAATTTATAACTTTATATTGCTGTGTAAACTTGAGTTTCCTTGTGGAGATGTTATTCTCTCTAATTGTTTGCTTCTTGAGGATATAATTTTAAAAGATCATACTGTATCTAGTCATCCAAACCATCTGATGCAATTAAAAAAAAAGAAAAAAGATCACTAAATATAGTTAACACAGCTTGGTTCTGTCTTATTCTAACTCCCCTACAGGCAATGGAAAAGGAACCCAGAAAACAATTTGTTTATTATAAGCAGGTCAGTCCTCCGGGGAATCTGTGGAATCATGCAGTGGGAGAAGACAATCACGGCACTGAAATGGTGGGTAATTTTATTTGTTCCACTTGATGGTCACAGTGGCATCATGCTGGCCAATTACTCTTGAGTCAGCAGGTTTCAGAGGTTAAGACCCCCCTGTGGGTAGCAGCACTGCAGGCAAAGTATTCAGGCCAGATTGAAACCGTTTCAACAGCAGAGACGCCAGCCTTCTTCTCCCTTGGAGATCTCCTTTTTCAACTGTGTACGAGACACACATGTGATAAAACAGGCATGTCTCTAACATCGAGACGGCTTAATTATTGAGAGTGGAAAAAATGCCAGCCTCAGATAAAGAAAGGAAGAAAATCAGCCAGAGAGACAGACTACACCGAGGAGGCATGAAATGAACAAATACTGCAAATTCAACTGCAGGTTCCAAAGGAAAGATCATGTCTGGGAATAATCCTGGTGCCAATAGCCTGCTAGTGTTTCAAGACTGCAGAACCTTTAGCAATTTCATCACATTTTTCTCAAGTGGAAATGTTTTAAGCTACTTCTTCGTCGATCTGCAATTCTAAGGGGAAAAACAGGAGCAGAGCATTTGCTTTACCACTAGAGCCTGCCACAAGCGATTGGGCAGAGGCGGATGTGAAATCCAAGCTAGCAGAAATAACGTGTGTGAGTGTGTGTGTGAGGGAATTGGGCAGCACGGTTGTCCAGGACAGGCTGAAATTATTCCGTTAGGCTTTACCATAGATGAAATTCATGAAGTGACTCACATTTCATTTGGAGAGGGGTATGGGAAGCAAGGAAGTGGCATTTTATCCTCAATTATAATAGTAGTGTTACGATCTCGGAAACAGGGGAGGCTGTTCTCAGGCTTAAGCTCCACTGTGCATGTGACATTTCAAGCTTAAAACATCTCAAGTGTATATTTCCTGTCAGAAATATTACGCTGTGAGTGCTGGGCAATTTCTGAAGGATTCACTGGAGACTTAAGGCCTATGCCTTAATGCTTTCTTGGCTAGTGTCATGCCAGTTAGCAGTTTCTGGAAAACATCTCAAGAATTTCAGAACCAAGACGTAGATGTATTATTATGATTGATAGTGGTGCTAATTCAACCCAAGCCTGTTCCTGAGAAGCAGAAATAATCAGCGAGGCTTTAAACTCTGATGTCTTGTTCTGCAAAATTGGACCCAATGACCCCTCTAGTTTATTATAAATGTCAGACTATATTAAATTGCAAAGCATGCTGAGATGAATTGGAATAAAAGGAAATGTATATATTAGAGATGTTTAAAAAATCATTTTATTATCAGAAGTAATTTTTCCCTTCTTCTCCAAGATTATTAGGCAACTTTGAATATGACAAATTCTGCAACTGTTGTGTTTTTTTTTCACTGTTTGTTTGTTTGTTTTTCCAGCCTGATTTGGAAATGATGCTACAGGTAAAGGAGAAAGGCAAGGCGGGATGCCTTCTTCATCCTTATTCCTCTAGCACTGCCTTATCTGGCAACAAATACTAGAAAAGCCTTTCACTGGAAAGTCTGCACCATGGTCAACATTGATTGTTGATGTTATGGCTGCATCTAGTCCGGCGTCTGGGCATCAAAAGCAGAGTAAAGTCCAACTCACACACAGTTTTAAATCAGGTGAGTTTTATGTTTGTACTGATTTGAACAGTAGCAGAAAGTTAAGTACATACTTTCTTAACCAGCTTTGCTAAGCTGTGGTCACTACGATTGTGTACACATTGCTACATGTCTAATGAAAAAAGAGTGTGCAAGAATACATTAAATAGAACAATAATTTTAAGAACTTAGTATAGATCTTTCTAAGAAACTGGCATTTTTATTCAGAATTTCAGAACATGAGTCGGAGCTTAAGAGAAATTTGAGAAGCAGATGTTGTTGGCTTATTTAAATGATTGAACTGAACTTTTGATTCTTCTGCACTAATTCTTGACAATGAACCTGTGCATGACATTTGCAAGGGCAATAAGCATAACCTATCTAGAATTAGTCTTAGGGGGAACAGTGGAATAAGCTACACTAGTAAGAATAACGCCATTTTATTTGTTTAACTCTATGTCATAATCAATTATATAAATATGATTGATAAAAACTTTGATGTAGTTCTCCTTATGAGAGAAAAGCCCTCCCGCATGTAATATATACAGCACATTTGTGATTCAGTTAATGAAAGAACTTCCTTGCTGCTGATAAACATGCTTGCTGTTTCACTGCAAATGTTTAAATAGACTGTGTCCCACAGTAAATGAGAAAATGAATAGGGAATTTTCCTAATGTACTCAAATCAGCATAATAAACTGCTTTCACATTTTTTAAGGGTTTTTGCCATAAATAAATCATATATAAATAACGCATGGGAATATATTTTTAATCACAAGAACCTGTTTTTTAACATACAACTTGCTATATATCCCTTATTCTTATTTAATAACTGTACCTGACATTATATATATATATATATATATATATATATATACACACATATTTTTTTCCCTTGGTCTAGATCTGGCATTAAGAAACATGGCAATGACCAATAGAAAGCAGAAAGGACAACTGCTCATGGGATTTTCAATCTTATTGATACATCTCATGAACGATTGTCTAAGAATTTATCTTTTTTTTCTCCAAAATATAATAGTAACTATTGCAATAAAAAAAAGAATATCAAAAACACTTTGGGGAAGTATTAAACTATATTTCAGAAATAAGTTTCCAAATGTTGATTTTTTTTTGAATGATAAACTGTATTTATTATTAGGACAAAATCTGTCATGCAGAAAAGATTTTTCAGCCCTTAGGTGTACTCATGAATATGCGAAAACTACTTCAACTGCGGAGAGCCTCAGCAAATTGTTGTAAACACGTGTCTTTGCATGTAGATCTTCATGTATGTACAGGTATAGATTGATAAAGATCTACTGAAGTGAATGTTTCAAGGGAAAACAATTCAAGACTTCTTGAAACTTACATAAATCTCAGCTGGAAAACCTTCATTTATGAGATTTCTTGAATCCAGATTGTTAAAACACAAAATTAGCTCATCTTTGACACACATCAGGCAAATTTGTACTCAGTTTCCTCAGTAAACATCACTTAATTGGGACTTTATTATGATGACAATTACAAAAAAAAAAGAAGAAATCGTGCTTTGCAAAGGAAGACTTCTGTGAATGGCTGCCAAAGGAGAAAATACATGATTAATCAGTGCTGAAATGCATCTGCATGTGAGGGGAAAGCACATGATTTCACATCCCAGTCACAGTGGTGCCACACACATCCATCAATGCTGCTGTAGCTCAACTGAATCAAAACAAGCTCTGAATTTAAGAGGGCTCACTAACTGCAATTAAGACCATAACTGAATTTATAATTCTGCAGCTAAAACAAGTGAAATGCATTTCTTTTGTCAGATCCAAAATAATTTCATCTTTCTCCAATGCTTTTTACTCACGTGAAAATAAAACACCTCTCTTTGTTTTTTCTTTCTTTATTTATTTATAATTTTTTTTTTTTAATAGAATCACATAATTCTTGTGGTTGGAAGACATCTCTGGAGATTGTCTTGTCCAGCCTTCTACTCAAACAGCGTCAGCCAGATCAGTTTGGATTTTGAGTATCCGCAACAATGGAGACTCCACAGCCTCTTTGGGCAACCAGTTCCTTTTTTTAATTTGCTCTCACAAGTTTATGTTTAATATATGTGATCATATGCTTAATAGGTTTAAACCATGTCTTTGGAGATCCCTGCTATAAAATGTAAGACCATATAAGAGCATTCACAGAACTTCAGAAGAGTCATCCTCTTTTCACTGAGTCATGCACTGCTGTGAGCGCCTGGCTAGCCCCAGGAGCTTCCTGCTTTAGGTATCACCCCACCTGGTAGGATTTGAACCAGTTTTGCACCTCCAAGTGGTCTAATCACCAGTCTACAAGGCATGCAGGTGTGAAAAGGAGGGAGAGCAGGATGGATCATGACTCATAGCACAGCAGTCCAGGCATGGGCCTGGGAGAATGATTTAAATCTATATTCTACTAGACAGGGATTTCAACTTGAATTTACAGTATGACCTCTTTGGTGTCACTTTCCAACTTGCTTCTCAATGCAATGTGTGTAGGCTAGATTTTACAAAGGGTAGCATCTAAGCATGTATTTTTTTCCTAAAAGCCTCTGAAACACTGTCCCTTTTAAAAATGCCAGTACAGGGATGGAAAACATTTGCCTTTGAGCTACTGGCTGCAATTACGTACAAGTCTGCTGTCCTGTGAGTTTTCCATGTAAACTTTGAGAGCAAGAGCAACCAGTGGAACAGAGCAGCCTGGAAGGCAAGCCACAAAGACACATGAGGAGGTCCTACAGTCTTTTCCTTTCGCTGACCTACATCTGATGTGTTGCCATTTCTATGTTGCCCGTGGAATGCACCTTCTTGACAGAAATATTTTTAACTTTTGGCTTATGGAAAGTATATACATAATGTTAAAGAAAATAAAGGGTGTAATGATTTGACCTAGATTCTGGAATGGAGTCACACATTGCAGTGTTGGTTGTTCCTCACTTCAGAGTAGGTGACCTACTGAAATGTAACTCACCCTGGTTTCCCTCTATGATAAAGTGAGGTTGCTCCCCAGTATTGTGCCCTGACATGTAGTTCAGTCTAACCAGATGTACACCAAAAGACCAGGACTGCAGGACACACAGCAAAATGCACTCACCCTATCCTGTGTATAGAGCCATAAGAACCAGCTTTCCTGTTAGACATTGGCCCCTGAACTTTCAAACATTTGTCAGACATATTCTGCAGGCATTACTTAATGGGGAGCCAAAAATGAGAAGACTTTATATTCACGGGAATCAGGTGCTTTGCAAACTCCTGCATTAAACCAGCTCTATGCTTGGGAGCTGAGCATGGATTGCACACAGTACAGGGTGAAAGGTTATAATCTGCAGTTCCTGGGCTGAGGTGTGGAAGAAGGATTGGGCTTGTAGTGCATATCCTTTGCATATCTAGACAGCGTCTTATCTTCCACCCTCACCTGCCTAAAAAGGTGGAATTCTCCACTGTGCTGCCTGGCACATACAGAATTCCTTTTTTCAGAGCAACTGGTCAGAAGAAAGATTCACGTGTTTTTCTTGATATTCCAGAGGGCTTCTGTAAGTATAGAAAATATGTAACTTCGGAGATGTATCTGAGTTCTCACTTAGGTCAAGAGTTTGTATTTATGCAATAGGTCTGATGTGATGCTGTGAATGTTCTGCATAGCTATATTGCTCACACCTGGTAAGACCAGTGTTTCCTGAATGCATTAAATGTTCTGAACAAGCAGAAGTGTCATATGCATGTGCACAGGAAGATACCTGTCTCCTTATTTTATTCTGATGAGATTGCTAAATATACAGGAGAAATTCAAATTTAAAACCACAATTGTGTCCTAATATAATTTCTGCTGGAGAAAAAGGGATAATACAGGTGCATGGGAAACCTACACAAGAAAATTATACTCAAATACTACCTTTGAAGAGTGAGAGAAAAGACTCAGTAAAGAAAATCAACAGTATTGCACAAGAATAAAGAAAAAATCTTAAACAGTCTGAGCTATGTACTAGGGTCTCCTTTGCAGATGTTGCCAACTGTAGGAAAACATGTTGTCTGAGTAAATTAAAACAGTACTTGCCCTTTAGGTCTGTTAGCCACCCTGCACTATATTGGTTTCTCGGCTCTGGAAGCCAGTCCATGGGCTGGGTCATTGTACCACGCTTTTATATGTGGCTCAAAGGCAGGAACTGAATAGAAAGGGAGAGTGGGAGATTTTTTATTGAGTATCTCAGATGTCTTCCTAAGTAATGCCATTCTCAGTGGAATTCATTTAATTTTTATAATTGTTATCCAGTAAAATCCAAGAGGCTCAACCATTTGTTGCAATACAGCTAGCACTGAGTTGAGTTTCAGATAAAACTATTAGCTTTGAAAGGCCCTTTGAAAGTTCTTTAAATCTAGTGCTCCATTTTTACCTGCTAAACAGTTCCATCATCTTTTTTGTTTCTACTCCTGCTGCTAGCAACACCAAAGTAAAACGCCACTCAACAAATATTAAAGATCTTCACTATGGTGTTCTCCCATGCTTTCCTTCCATGATTTGGTCAGCCAGCAAACTGATTCCTCTGCTAACATTTATCATCTTCTCAAGGACTGTCCTCATAGAAACCTCCCTGAGTGAAGCGGTGCCAATATACCACTTGAGCTGCCTATCCCTGAGCCTGGTCTTAGCACTATGTTACCTGGCTATTTGAAAGTGACTAGAAGTGTATTGTTTTTGCATTTACCATCAAAACTCTGTTTGTGTGGGTTATTATTATTATTATTATTTTGCCATATGTATTTGTTTGGTCGCTTCTTCTTGTTATTATTTCTGGGAAACTATAGGAATAAGAGATTCACTTCTGTTTTTTTAGTGAAAATTGTGAATTTGGAATTTATCTACAAGTGAATTGGAATGTCCCATGTAGTACTGCTCAAAGAAATTATATCATTTAGGGTATAATTTTGCTTTAAATCTGTCTTTGCCTAAATACAGAAAATGTTTCTACATATACATTTTTTGATATACATGTCCACATTTGTATGTATACATGCACACATATATATGTTTAGAAGGACTTGCTATAATCTAAAAAAAGGTAAATGTAACAGAGCTGGAACAGATTAAAATAGAAGAGTTTTAGTGGACCAGAAAACATATTGCACTGATAAGGATTTTCTTGTTTTAAATGCAATCCTACCATAAAGTAATCTATTACCCATTGTTTGTTTTTGTAGAAGGCCCAGTGCAGCACCATTTGCTGGCTGATTGACAGTGCAGCTCTCTTTTTACAACTTGCAATTTAAAACAGGAAGGCTGCCATTCACGTCAGTGAAGAAGTCTATGATCACCTGAAATGATTCTTTTTTGCATAAGCATATGTGAAGTTCAAATGGCTTAAAAAAAGCAACCTATCCAATTCAGTTTATTCTGCACATGTCTAACTATGTGCAAAAAATAAATCAGAAGATCTAATTTTTATAAACTGCTTTTTACTTCAGTTTTCCATTTCACTCCATTTATTCGTTTCCTCCTGAAAGAGCAACCAAATAATCATTTTACATTCTTCAACAGAAGTTGCAGCAGTGCAGACTGCAAGCCTGGCTTGTCATCTGAGTTTCATACATCAAAATCTGCAGCTAATCAGTCCTGGTCCAGCCCAGAAACTTCACAAGAATCCTGCTGAACTATTACTGAGGTGTTATGAGACATGGACATTATTCTTTCTCACTGAATGCAGGCAAGAGGAAAATAAAATGGAAGCAAATGGATTAATGCTAGTAAATTTGCTGTAGTCTCACAGTGAGAAGGACTGGTTTGAACTCTTCTTCTGCCATCAAAGCATACACTTTCCCATCCCTATGTCTCATCACACGCCACCTCCAAATCCTATCACTTAAACATTAAAGTCTGGGCTATACTTTAGGCACAATCCTGGGAGTAAGATGAAGTGTAAGCTGCACTGCCTTGAGACCCAGATCAGGTCTGTGTCAGAAACTTATGCCAAGAGAGTAGTGTTGTTTTCTTTCCTCTGTTTTTTTTTTTCTTTTTTTTTTCTTGCAGCACCTCTGTAACTCACAAAGCTGAAGTCACATTACAGCAATATTGGTCTTCAAGCGCAGTTAGGAGAAGCTCTGCTGCAGTGCACACTGTCAACAGGAACTGCATGTTTGCTAGAAGAGTTTGCTACACAATTACATCATCAAAATCTCCTGTAGGGAAGTCTGTCCCTTGGACTCCTGGCTAGCTGCTTGTCTCCTTTCTTCTCAGCTGCACCAGGTCAGAGTGCAAAGGCTCTGAGCAGCGCTTTAGGCAGCACTACCTACGACGTTAATGTACAGGGGAAGACTATAGAACAATCTTTTTCAACATAGTGAGCATAAATGCTCAAAAGAGTGGCTCTGTTTCAAAGGAAAAGGCAATCCTGTTCCTGGGTGGTTTGACTTGGTCATAGGAAATATATGGACCAATCTGATGGAGCAATATAAATGCATCATTTGACTTTACGTGGCACCTCTTCAAAATATTACTTCCTCCTTTCAAAATAAGGAATTATATGGAAACTTGGATGCAGTGCACATTTGTGTATGTTATCTATATCTTAAAACTTCAGTTGTGGGCCCCTAAAAAATGTGTAATACCAAATTCTGTGATCTTTCTCAGACAACTACTTCCTTTATGGGAACCAGAGTAGAACTTCAGATGTAAAAATGAACAAAGGGATAGTAGTAAGAGAAAATTAATCTAAAAGACCTAAAAGCTATTTCCTGTTTATAGAGGGGAACCAAAATCACACATGAGCGAGCGTCCCAGCTCTGTGCCATGGGTGCAGTGTAGGAAGGGGCTGTGCAAGTTAATGCTGTTGAAAAAACACAAATTCTAAAAAAGTGAAAGTTGTCAAGTTGATGTACTTCTGTGTGTGGAGAGGAGAGCAGAATGGACCTCCTGTTGGGGTTGTCAGCATCACTTTATGTCTCATCACCCATGTGGGCACTGCAGGATGTGGTGTGTCCTCACCAGGGGAGGTTCAGGTTAGATGTTAGAAAACATTTCTTCTCAGAATGAGTGGTGGTGCATTGGAACAGGTTGCCCAGTGGGGTGGCAGAGTCATCATCCTTGGAGGTGCTCTGGAAACATGTAGATGTGGCACCGAGGGACATGAATTAGGGGGGATGGGCTGGTGGTTGGACTAGATGATCTTAAAGGTCTTTTGCTTTTTCCAACCTTAGTTATTCTATGATTCTGTGCCAGTTTTTTTCATGTGTCTTGGGGAATGCTACAGAACAGACTCTTACTCTTCATTAGTGACCTAAGAAGCTAATAACCTTTGCTTCTGCTTACAGTATCAATATGCAACAGCAAACTTTGTATGTGCACAGCTTCCTCTCTTGTATACGACATCTCAGAATGCAAATAAAAGACTCAAAATTTCAAGCTGTGTTCATGAAGCATTTGTGGAATTCTTACTCTTTGATTAAAATAGGCAGATGTAAACAAGATGGAAAGGCATTTGCCAAAGTTGCATAGAAAAAGCTTCTTAAATTTATGGGGGCTCAGTTTTAACATGTCTGAAGTTATAAAAAAATTGCTTAGAAATTAAGATTTCAAAAATCACTTGAATTCACCCTAAATAGGAAGAAAATAAGGTACAATTACAGAATGAAAAACAGAGAAAAATGTTAAAACAAAACAATCTGAAATCTTACCACGGAAACTCAGAATTACACCCTTGTTATTGTTAGCGCAGCAACCTGACATACAAACTGCAGCAATGCAGGAACATGTACGAGCTCATTACAGATGATTCTGATTCCTCTCCAGCCTGTGTGGCTGTACAGCAGAAAAAAAAATTCTCCCTGAAGAAGGGACCCAGAATGCTCCAAACAGGTCGGTGTTTTAGGAAGAACCCTGGCTCCACTTCCTCCCTGATACTGTAAACTGAAACCAATGATGTAGGTAATGTATGTGGGATTGTATTACAGCAAAAGCTTACTGAAAATCGCTATTTCAGTTATCAAATGTCCCAGTGGATCTGAAATACTGTTGACAGCAGCAAATGCAAAGTTTGCTGTACAGGACAACGCCAGGATAGCCTGTGAATTTATAAAATAGTCTTACCACCAGAAAGATAGATATACACAAAAAATCACTAAGAGCATATTTTCATGATTTTCAAAATAGCTGCGCTCTCTGGGTTCAGACTAAAGTTTGTAAAAAGTAATAAGGCTTTTTTATTCACCAAAACTGGAAAATACACCCTGTGAAAATAGAGATATCCCTGGTCTAAAAAGTTGACAAAAAATGGAAACACAATTTTTGGTTAAATGTTTCAGTTTCATAAAAGAAAGAAGGAAAATTGTAGTGTTTTTTTTTTTTTTTTCTTGAAATATTTTCTCAATTTTAATTTTTTGCATTTACTGGAATGCATTTTGCATATATAATTCGGCATCATTTTGGATGTTCCTGTTTTCACAGTTTATATCTGCATAAAAAAAATAAAAAAATCCACTGTGTCCTTTCAAGATGATCTACTTTGTATCAATAAGAACAGCAGTCTGACTTACCTGATTTATCACCTGCAGTCTTAGCTGGAGCCAAAACCTCCTCTCAAAGCTTAACAGCTCTGAACAACTGAGGTTCTCCTGTTACAGAAGACTGACCTGGAAGAAAATGTATAATTGATATTTACAGCTGGTAAATACCTATTAAATGCCATGCTTGCTCCAGGAAGGCAGACATTTTGATAGTTTTTCTTCCTTTTGTTCCCAGAATCCCTTTTGTCCCATCAATATGATACACATCTTGGGGCATTTGGGTTCAAATATTCAGTACCAGCCCCCAGTCGTAGTTCTCCGCTGTGATCACTAAACCGTTATTGTCCCAGCGTTCCGCTAATACTAAGAAAAAGGCACGCAGAGAACAGGAGTGGAGCAATTCCTTGAAACAACCTAGAAACTGAAAGCCATTTTCCAAAAAAAGAAGTGATTTTCGCTCAGTAAAACATGGTTGTCAGAAAATCCTGACTGGTTGGGAGCATGGGCCTTGTCCAGTCAGAACTAGTTAAGGACTGGGCTGACGTGCCAAGAGGTTTCACAAACACCACCAAAATGTCTGTCACGAGTCACAAGATCCTTTTTTTTTTTAATTTCCCCAGGACATAACAACCTGGCCTGGTTTCATGTATTACGGATGAATAGTGAATGCTTCACTATAAATTGTGGTGGACTCCCTTCCAAAATGGTTTTTTTTTTTTTTTTTCCTGCTACATTTTAAAATGTAACATAATTATGATTTAATGCTCACTATGATGTAGCTTCTACAGGGATGGAGGGAACTTTTATTAGTCTTTCTTGCGAATAACACCATTACTTTATATTTCTGGCTATTTGTTCCATTTTTGCTATAGTGACTTAATAACTGTCAGTTTTCATTCTACTAACCCTTTATTCATTGTCAGCTGTCGATAATCTGCTAGCCCACATGAGAGGGCAGGTTACATTCAAAGGAATTTACTTTGGTTTAGGGACATGTGCAAAAGCTGAGCTAATTGCAGTGCAACTTTATACTTTAACTGCTTCTTATTAGCAACTTAACAGATGTCTGTGACTTCACACCCTGATGTTCAGCAGGTGCTGGGAGCCCACAGGACTCAGTGAGATGCAGGCTATTCTCTGTGAAGGACTTGTTAGAGACAAGCTTCTGTGTTCCCTGCTCATGCCTTTGAAGAAGCTATGAAAAGGAGATGGTAAGGAGCTGTTGCCATTTGATGGATCCGTAGGTCCAGCATGTGGCACATATTTATTTTTCAGACCCACATCTAGGTGTCACTAGAGGAAGTGGCAATGTCAGCATCTATCAAGTATTAAAACACCCGTGATCCACTGACTGACCCACTGCCAGCCATATCTGTGAAGGAGATGTTTCTAGTGTAAGGCAGAGAAAGCAATAACAGAAAAGACAAAAACATAGGAAACGGAGAATGCAGAGGCTTGGCAAAGTACAGAATGACTTTCTGTAGTTGTCTTTGTCTAGACAAAAGACTGTTTTATTCTGTAAGTAATACAAAACTAGATTTCCAGGAAAATATTTTGATCCAGGCTCAAAGTGTAGTGATCTCAATCTTTCCTGTGTTGAGGGATGAACAAACAGCTTTTACTTCAACAAGCTTTGTCCTCCTAGAAAGCACTTTTGAGTTTGCATTTAAAACTGTTTCTTTAATAGAGTGATGGCTATACTAGCAACAAAATGAGAGATCTTTCTGTGGGTTTTTCTGTAGTAGATTTCCCAAGTTAGGATTGCAGTAAAATGGTTTGCATGTCTGAATGTGCAGGCTCGTCAGCTGCATGTCCACCTATATGAAGAGAACATACGGAAGTCTGTGCTTACTGCTGCTGCTCTTCCAAGCTTACAGGGTGGAGAATACTGAAAGATGATGGAGGACATGAGATTGTTCTGATTGTTCTGTTTTCAGTGTCTTCTTTGAAGAAAATTAGTGTAAAATATACTTGCATAAGTGACAGATATAAAATGGCATTTATTCCCTTTTGGCAAGGTTTTCCCAACTATGATCTTCATCCACCTTCAGCTACCAAGCACATACACTGGACAAACTTCTGGTAGTGCATATAAAGCAGAAAAGAACAAAGAAAAGAGACAGGATATATTCAATGCCCAGGCAACAGAGAGAGTGAAGACAAATGTAACAGAAAACAACTGGAGGGCAAAATTGCAGCTTTTGTCTTATAGAGACATGGGGAAAACAAGAGAAAGAAGGCCATTAAGAAGCACTTTTTATGTCTTAGTATTCAAAATACTGAATGAAACAGAACAAGAAAAAAAAATAAAATGTTGGCTTGGATGGTATTCCTGAACTTTTGAAGAGGAACAAAGTGGCTAAAAAATCCAAACAATTAAAACTCCTCTAGCACAGACTTCTTTTATAAATCTCTAGCCTGGTTTGATTATGTTTCTCTCAGATGGGACAACAGTGTAAGGATGTGATGTGGCTGCACTGTGGCCTCAAAGACTAAGCAAAGACTTCGCTAAGACTTTAAGATACTTTCACACAATACCTCAAAAAGGATATGCCTCTGCAACAATTAAGCTTTCCTGGTATAAACCTACATCATATACTTACCTGTGGTACTGTTATACTGCACTATATAACAGCACAGGGCACCCCTCCCTCTCTCTAAAAGGCGTAGTCTCCTTCTCTACACCATTCAAGTATAATGACTCTGTAGAAACTAGGAAATAATATTTCTTAGAAGAAAGGATAGAACAAGCAATTTGTATATACATATCTGGTAAGTGGGTGCAAGGAAGACTGAGCCAGACCCTCAGTGTTGCCCAGTGAGAGGACAAGAGGCAACAGGCACCATGTGAAATACACGGAATTCCATTTAAACATTAAAAACAATCTTTTTTTACTGTAAGGGCAATTAAACATCGGAACAAACACAAATATCATAAGATGAAATACTGACTTGGTTTTGTGGCAAAGGAAATCACTTGGAGAACAAGACAGGATTAAACTACTAAGTTTCCTACTGTCCTTCCTTTTTTTAATTGAAATTACATGATCTTTAGGGTTCTTTCTTAGATGATTTCATGGATCTTAGAGAAATAGGCCCTGAGCTTCTCTAAAGATAACTGCAATTATAATAATCCAAATAAGAGAGTAAATGCAGATGAGAGTTTTCATGATGCCTTACTCTCAGAGGCACTTATTTTAACCCTCTGGTGAGTGCATAAGTTGTTTTTCCAAACTTTGTATTAGTTGGTAGGATAACTGTAGTGCTTTGAGCACAAAAATATACTTCATCCTGTCTTCCTTTGATGCCCATGCTACCTCATCCCACAGCCACTGAGGTGAAAAGCACACCCAAATGACAGCAAGGAAGGAGAAAAGAGGAAACCAAAGTGAATCAGTGATTGCCCTCAGCCTTGAGAAACTCACACATTTGACATGTAACTGCATATATGCTGTAGAGATTAAATTCTCCTCCACACATTCAAAATTTACTCAGAAAGTAAAATAAAATGCCAGACCATACTAAAGAAATAGTCTAGCCTTCATTCCCTAAGATAGATCATCACAAAACTAAGCTGATATGTATTTAGAGTAACCTCCAGGCAAAAGTACCTTCCCAGGTTCAACTGAATTTAAACAACTAATTAGCCAATAGCTAAAAGGAGATGGGAATCACACTGCACATAGGTTTCTCTCAAGCAGGTCCTCCTGAGTAGAAACTCGCCTTTTGATAGCTTAACTTCTCACTAAAAAGTATTAACTTCAATGGTGTTGTAAAAAAAATCAAAGCTTAAAGGGAGTTCTGAAAGGAATGGTGAAAAGATATTAGGGGTGTGGGGAGCATGTTTTCCTAACGAAGGTTTGGATAATAAGATCAGTGGTAACTTGCAAGAAATGTAGCTATAGTCAAAGAGATTCAACAAGTAGATTCACCATGGAGGGAGCTTTTCAGTCACATTTCAAGAAAATCAAAGGAGGTATCATCTAGCAGCTCAGAGCATAATTCAATTTACATTGATAAATAGCTTGCGTATGCAAAGAAGCGCATTTCTAGAATAATGAGGCAAAACTACTAATGGAAGATGTTTTGGAAGAATGTTACAACAGAACATTCAAAGCAGTCTCACAGGAAAAGCAAAGAAATTCAGCTGCCTGGGAAGTTTATGCTGCAACTGGACAGAGAGCTGGAAATCTGTGATAGTGCACTGTTTCAATTAGAGAGATGAGCCAGAAGAGCTTCTAGCCTTTCCCATCTTTGTGTTTTATGAGTACAGGTGTTACAGGCATGCAAAGTAGCATATCTTAATTGTCATCTCCAAATCAGACCAGTTCCACTTGTGTTTGGTTTAGCATACTGTATTTTGATGAAGTTTTCATCTGATTTCCCTTAAGGACAACAGTAGCATTTCCATTCATTCAAGAAGTCAATCTCTTATGCTATTTCATTTACTATGAGCGTAGAGAATTTTAAGTGTGAATTAAAACAATGGAGAAGCCTTTATTACATAATGTAAATAGCTGCAGGAAAGCAAACCTAGAACTTTGACAGTACAAATAGCTGTTGACTGCCAGAGCTTTACTTACACTTTTACTTTACACTGCTAAACTTCACTCTGGGAAGAGAAAGCTGCACAAATTGCTGCTGGAGAACTAAGAACTTCAAAGTGACTAACATGGAAGTGCAAATCAATACAGTAACCACATGAAACTTTTCAAAGGTATTTGATGCCTTCATATGTTCATTCTGAAAAGTTATCTCGCAAACTCCCACTAATCCTATCTTTCTTGAACTCTCAAGCCATTTCCTGAAAATAAAATCTAACAAGTCCTAGTGAATTGTTCTTATAACACAGAGATTTTGTCAGAATATGCTTGGAGGATATTAAAAGCTTCATCTGAGCTGACTTTTCAGTTCAGTGCTTCCCACAAAGAAAAGTTACTAAGCTTCTGTTTTGCACCTACTGCCCAAGGTCTTCCAGCACAGTCCTACTGCGGCACTCTGCAGGTCTCTGCAGGGCAGTCAATGCACGTGATCTTTCTCAAGAAATCTGCCCCTTGTCTGTGTCATGCTGTAATCTTCTCATTGAAATGTTGGAATTCTGATTTTGCTATTTTCTGCTCCTGCGTAATGTGCAGTAGTGTTCTGGGAGCTGTATGCCAGCTAGTGTTTATCTGCTTTCTAGCTTTGTGCTTGTTAAAAGTTGAAAAAGGTGCTACTGGCTTGTTGAAGTCATAACACATCGATGTAGTTTGGATCCTGGAGTCCTTAGTCTGAAGTCCTTCATCTGAAGAACAGTATTTCTGATTTTTATTACTGAATAATTATTTCCCGTGATCTGCTAGCTCACACAGTCATAACGCATTCACTTGTTCAGCAAGGGAAGATACTTCATTAAAATATTTAAGTCTTTCTGAAATGACTGTGTAAAGTATATTGTACTGTGACTTGAACACTATGCTACAACAGCTTTCTGCAGATATTGTCGAACAGCTTTAAAGCTGCAGTGACTTCAATGAACTTTGGGCAAGGGCCACATTTCCTAACGTCAGCATCTCTGGAAAAGTACTATAATAAGACTGCACTGACAGAATCTTTTCAAGTGTTAAAATACAACAAAAAATATTTGTGTTTTTGTTGAAATATATTTCACAATGTTGTCACGCTCTTACAAGTAACAAAAAAGCAGATGTTTATAGTGGTGACTCCACAAAAACGCTTCATACTGTTTTAAAGGTTTGAAAATAAAAATGGTATTTCTCTTTCTAATGCTGCGAACTAAGAACTTACAGCTAAAATCCACTTTCATCTTCATTTTGACCTGAAGAGGCACTTGCATTATTCGATATTCCATACCCTTGATATACCAAACACATTCCCTTTATTTAATTAGAAGAAACAACAGAAGTCTTATTTAAAAATGTTTATTGTAAAAAAGTGGCTAGAAAAAAAACCATAAATTTCACTTCACGCTTTCTTCAAGTTATCTATAGATGCTGCTATAGGCAACAATTCACTTTCATTCATAACGCATTCAGTCATATAAAAATAAAAATATTTACATTATGTCCACATACTTTACAAAATCATCAATATAAAAAGGCACTTGGAGGGGTAATGCTGAAAATATTGCATTTCCTTTGTGCATTTAACAAAAAAATAATTGTCAAACTCCCATGAGTCCCCTCTCTTGCACTTATTCCCGTTTTTTAAAAATATCAAAGTTTAGAGGAATGCTTCCATACTAAAAGATGGTCAGGCATGCACCAGGAATGTTTGAAGCTACAGTCTCTTTTTTTCTTAATGAAGGCACATGCGGTTAATTCGTGGCTTTCAATTGTTTGTAGATTCTCTTACATATTTTCCTCTCTTTTATATCCTGCTTTAAAGCATTTTAGATCATTAGTGAAGGCCTTGGCTTTAATAAAATAAAACTTTTTAAAAAGAAACACAGCAATGAATAATATTAAACATTTACTAAGGTAAACTTGGAATACTTTTTAAGGCACCTGAGATAAATGGTGTCTAGTAAAATTCACTTGGGTAGTACTTTTATCAAAAGTTCCATAAAAATACTGTTTCTTTGGTTGAAATGGCTTGGCAGGAATGTATTAGTAACTTTGCAGCCTTTTCTAAGAAAGAAAAGGCTACGTGGATTTGGCTTCATCTATAAAGAAAGTTGATAACGCTTCTTCCTTTAGATCTACTTGAAATGTCATGCATGGTGTCTTTCCCCATATCTCAGAGTTCACACTTAAGAACGTGAATGTGTGACTGAACAGAACTACTTAATGCTTTTTTTTCTACTGACATCCTAAGTTCTTCCACTACTTTGTTTGTTTGCATGGTTTTCTAAGTTGTTGGTTTCGTTTTTGTTTGTTTGGTTGTCAGTTTTTGTTGTTGTTGTTTTTTGTTTTTTTTTTTTTCTTTTGTTTTTTGTTTTTTTTTGAAAAGTGGAAGAGAAAATGCCTTTGGATTTCCACTTATCATTTGGAACAGGAGTGGAGAAATGCATTGAGTCCAGGTAAACATTGACTGCATGACTCAGTGTGCTACACAGCAGCCAGATTCCTCATGTTTGTGCAGAAGAGACATTCTGGAGAAAGTTTTGGAGCAATTTTTGCACTGGTATTTCTTCACATCCGAGTGGGTCTGCAGATGAGCCCTCAGATTGGATCTGTCTGCAAAAGCCCTGTTGCAGTGAGGACAGGAAAACGGTTTCTCTCCTAAAAAGGAAACATCAAGCAAAAACACAATAAAGCATTAAAAAATATGTACAAGCTTAGGACACATAAAACTCACTGTTATTCTAAGAAACAAGCAATCAGACGGAAATGATTTGTTATGGTAAAAAAAACATGTGCAATACAAAGTTTATCACGCCACAGATACAACAGCTTTCAGCACTGTGGATTGCACTTGCAGAACTCAGGCTCTTCGGAATCTGTTAATAAGTGCAGCCTCCAAAGACAAGGTGCTGACACCTTCTGCACGTACAGGTGCAGGCAGTATTCCTAGGTCAGGCTCCTCCCAGTTTTTTCACATATTTTCATAGAGTGTTTTTCTGCTTAGCTCTGTGTGAATGACTGGGGATGAGGGCTTTGGCTAAGAAGTGGCAAACATCTGTACAGATGTTAAATTGTATCCAGTGTTATACAGAAAATCATGCTTTTGCCTCAATACACAAAAAAATGTTTTGGTGATGAAGTGTTTCTAATTCTTAAGGACTTGAGAGAGCACATGCAAAACTTGCCAATTGCTTAAGGGGTCAGAGATAAGCCTCTCATGCATTGCCTTCCTGCTTTGCTATTTAAGAGTCATCTGAAGCCTTCTCAACATTATCATTTTCCAAAGCCTGAAAGTTAACATAAAATCCTTATAGTAACACCTTCAGCTAGTGAAAAGAGGTTATCAGAACAGCAGATCTGTGCCAGAGTGTGCCCCTCCCACCCACCCCTCAAAAAGGGAGAATTAGTCCATTTAATGATACATTTGGAATTTCATGCATACACTTCCAGCTTAGCCAAGAAACAGTGCTGTTTATTCTACCCACGGAAAAAAAAAAATATCAGAAAGCAATAGCAGCAATAGGTTGCAGCTCTTACCAGTGTGGGTTCTGATGTGCCCTTGAAGTAGCCAGGGTCTGGAGAAAGCCTTTCCGCAGATCTTGCAGACACAAGGTAGCGTGTGGGTCCTGATGTGCATCTTAAGTGCTCCCAGGCTGACATATTCCTTGTCACAGTACTTGCAGCTGAATGATTTCCTAGACTGGGCATCACAGTGCAGCTGCTTGTGTTTGGCCAACCCAGAGAAAGTGGAATAGGTCTTGTTGCATAAACTACACTGAAACTTTTCAGCTTCGATGGCATGAGGGTCTGAAAGCTTGGACTGGATTCTCTCTTCTTCATCGCTAATGGGACTTTCCGAACCGCTGTGATCTTTGGAGGAGGTGTCGGATGGTGGAGGTGGGCTGACCCTTCCCAAGGATGAGGGGTATCCAGAAAGCGGAGAGAGGTCATTGGGTAGAGGAGATGGTAGCAGCCCAGTTGTAGTCCACACAGTAATGGGGTTGTAAGCTACAGAGCTCAGGATCTCTGGCTGCGGTATGATAGGGACTGGGTAGCTTTCATATAGGTATGGGGATATAATCACTGGAGAAAGAAGAAAATTTTAGGGTAAGAGAACTGAAAAGTATTTTAAAAGGCAGCAAAATTAACATTTGGGGCATTAAAAAGTGCCTAAGTCAAACACTTGTTATGTTCATCTGCCTGTAAGGCAGGTTAAGGAAATAAAATCGGATACAAACACACTGATGGTTTGAGACTGCACCCTGAACAGACATATTAAAGTTTGAGAGCCTCCTCAAGGCAGCATGCTGCTTCTAAATGTATGCAGCCTGATACAATGAAGCAGTGAAACTTCCTGACGGATTTGTGTAAAAGTTTCAACTCCACTTCCAGCAGATGTAGAACAGGAAAACTCCAAATCCTCTTTTAATTACCGAGTTCAAGTGGATGAGCAAACTTCATGATTCATTCCGAGCAACGTTGACATATTTGTCACAACTCCCTCATGGTAGGCACAGGAAAAAAGAGCCAGCGGGGAAGTGACCCCCTCCCAGAGCCTGGGGAGCAATCCCACCCCTCCTCTCTACCGCCACGCCGCAAAAGCAACCTCGGATGCAACGCGGCTGCCGGAGATTTCATTCTGTTACCTGTATGAGTGTCCAGTTCGCTGTAGTTTGGCTTCTTGGATGAATTGAAATGTTTCTTGACCAGGAAGGAGCGTGGCATTTTGAAGGCAGGGTTTCTCTTTCTTTGCAGAGTCTCCTTTTGGGTCGGGGCAGCTGTGCAGCACACACTATCACTGCGAGCGCATCGGTCCCTATCGCATTGTCTGCTCCATGCACTCCGCTGTGTAGTGGCACTGCAGAGGCGCCTTGAAAAGTGCTGTAAATACCCGCAAGTCAGGTGCAGGGGGGAAGGGTTTTCTGCTCCTCCAATCACTTCTGGATGTTCTCAAGCACTTTTCCAAACGGGCTGGGTTGTTTTTTTTTTTTTATTTCTGGGAGGGCTGCTCACAGGACGGACCCAATCCCCGCTCGGAGGCTTTGCTTCAGGTTTCAGCTCCTCCCGCTGGAGACAGCTGTGCACAGAGGAGCCTGGTGCTGCAGAGCGGGTGTGCGGCTCTCCTCGGGAATTTCAGCCTAAAAAAAATGTCTTGGTCGTAGGGCTTTAACAATAAAAGGTCACTTTATTGATTCAGCCGAGTTTTCTTCTTCTTTTTTTTTTTTTTTTGCTTCCCGAATAAGTCACGCACTCTTAAACTTTCAAGTGTCTCTTTTCCAGATGTTTGATATAAGAATTACAATGGGACAAACTGTCCGTTAAGGGCAGCAAGGGGGACACTGCAAGAGAACGTGTTATCCTGCAGAGCAAAGCTTGGGGCAGGCTGTGAGCTGCTCTGGCTGTGAGCTGCCTTTGAAATCTGTGCTCAGGAAATGCTGGGGACGAGCAGCTGCTCCCCAGCCTGCCCCTTCCAGGCACAGGGGCCAGCGAGATACTGCTGGCGAGCCCAAGCTGAGGGAGTAGCCCATGAAAACATTATCAGAGGGGGTGATAGGTTTTATGTGCTGTAAATATGCAGACTGGTTCAGACAGGCTGTTCCTATGAAGGATACTTCTTTTTTTTTTTTTTTTTTTCTTTAACTTTAAAACTCTACAAAATGCAAAACTTCAACCTTTCCCTCCTTGGGAATTACTGTGTCACTCTTTTGCTTGTCCTCTTAGAGCACCGCCAAGGGAATCTTCCTAATTACCCGAAGCAGTTAAAAGATGCACAGATAAGCAACCCCCCCAAATTACAGACTGAGTGATGTCTCTTAAATGCATTTCTCCATTAGTATGTTAAGACCTCTAGATATCCTATGAAGGTATAATCTGTGTTATGTATTTCATTTAGGATGAAAGTCTCTCAAATGGGCCACAGAATGTTCTGGTTATCTAAACTGGTTCAGAGGAGGCATTTAGTCACATAGATTTTATTTATTTATTTATTTTAATTTTTCAAACATTTGCATTTTGAAAATGTGGAGAGCTAGTGCTGGTGAATTTCTAATCCGGACCACACTGTCTCCCATTCTGCCTTCCCCACCACTCTTCCCCTCTTTGCATTTAACTTCACCTGCCCAGGCACATGTTGGTATGCTGCGTGGTGTGCCGCTAGGGCTGTGTCCTGTGTTCTACAGAGCCCACCCCAGCCCATTTTTTGCAGCAGGTGTTGGAACAGAGACGTGGAAAAAAAAAAAAAGCCCCTCTGGTTCTGTTAAGACACGTCAGAACAAAGTGCTTTGTCAAGCTGCATGGCTTCTTAATCTCTGGGATTCCAGAACAAGTGCAGAGAAAGCTGGCCGTTTTCAGGAACTGATTAAAAAGGTTCAGCTGCTCAGTGTCTCCCTTGTGTGTGACAGTGTCACACGGGCTCCCAGGCTGCAGGGAACACACCCAGGCTGGGGAAGGAGAGGGAAAGCTGCAACAAAAGGGACTTCCCGGTTACCTGCTCTGAAGCAGAGCAGGAGGGAGAAGTGCAGCTTTGCACAGAGAGGAAAGCTGCTGCTTTCCTTCACTCTGCAGAAACCATGAAATCCACAACATACTTTTGAAAGGGACGTTCGTGACGCTGGTCCCTTCTCAGCTCTTCTGTTCCCTGCCAGCTCTGGGAAAGCATTGCATTTCAGGATGTGAGGCATTAGTCTGTATCTAAATAGTCTGCTACATGAGCTGTGATTCAGGCCTCAAGCTGCTTTAAGTCCCTGTGTTGAAATGAATGGAGCCATGCAGATTTTCACTGGCTCGAGATCTGTTCCTTTGTATATTTGTTAAAAGCAAAGGGTCTGATTCACCAGTGAGTTACTCCCTCTCGGGGCATTTTCACCAGCATAACACTGGAGTGATGCAGTTCAAATTAATTGCAGTTATATAAATCACAGAAGCATAAGCAGTTAGCCCACTGGCTGAGCCGAGCTGATTGAAGGATGTTAGGAATTGGGTAGAAGGCATGTTATTACACGGTTCTGAAAGGATATTAGCAACACATACTGCCTGAGTGAGGTCTGCTGTCAAAAAAAAGGGAGAGTCTGCGTGAGGGGTGGGTGAGTCAGAGTAAACAGGTGCTCTGAGTGTTTACTGGCAAATGTGGATGAGAGGGCACTCACAGGCATGCAACATCCATCCCTGAGCAAGAAAGGAAACACAAAGGTTGACCACAGAGGGTGGGAGAGCTCCCCTTGGCAGGAGAGATGTGGGGATGGCGGACAGCAAGGATGCTTTTGCAGGGCCCTGTGCCGGTGGGCAAGGCCTTGTGCTCAAAAGAGACAGGCTGAGCACTACTCCCCCAAGTGTTACAATTAATTGGTCTGTCACAGCTTCTGTAGCTCATCGCTTTGAAAGCTGGTGTAAAGCGTCTTGCTAATGCCACTGTGCTGCTAATTGCTGGTCTGTGAAGCAGGTGGGAAGCGACCCGTGCACATCCGCTGTCTGAAAGATTGGCATGTGCTTTGCATGGGTAGAGTGTTTAGGCCCTAAGTTTCAACCACATAGCAGGAATTGCCTTTCTCTTGTTTATGTGTCTAAATAATAATCCATGAGCCTCAGCTTCTGACAGCTTCACCAAACCCCTTTCTCGTTGGGCTTTCTGAGAAGGGCAGCAACTTTTGTTACTCAGCTTTCTGGAAATGGAAGGGTGCCAGAAGTGCCTTTGTTATCAAAGAGGGAAGAAGGACCAAAACTAATCCATCAACAGCTCAGATTTTTCACATTAAAGAGTTCATACCCTTATCATGCATCAATTATTAGCAAGACCATGGATCAGAACATGGTAAACGTCTGGATAAATCACAGCAAAATTCATTAAAAAAAAATTAAAATATGAAATGAGTTATGCTGGATGGCTGTTCAGAGAGTATGCTGTGTTTGAGACACTGCACTGCTGAGTACGTTTTGCCTGCGCCTGCTATGGAACTCAATGGAGGTTCAGAGGAGCTCCCAGAGGTACCCAGCCCAGTGGAGCATACCATATTGGTGCAGACAATGGCTATGCCCCAGGAAGGGTAAAAGGAGAACCAGCTCATGGTATAGCTCTCTCAGCTCGTATGCCTCCTACAATTCAGAGGAAAGTGTGACATGGTTTCTATGGAGGTGAAAAAAAAAAAATAAGAAGGAAAAAAATCAGTGTTCAATAGCCAACTGAATGTGGAATATATCAACTAAGCTTCAACCTCAGTGTCATCTGGTATATCCTGGGAAAGTAAAGGAGTGGTGTAAATTTTAGAAGCAGTAAGGGTTTAATGGAGATAAAAGGTGAGGAGCACTTCAGATGTAATTAGGTTGGATGGCTGAGAGGGATAAGTCTGAAATTAACAGAGCAGAGGGAAGCAATTAGGGCTCCTTCCCCTTGTCCTAACACATGCACCTAAATAAACAAATGTTTTTTAAACACATCTTTAGGAAACCTTCTGTGTTTTTCTTATTCTTCTAAATTCTGACCTGAACTATGGCAGCAACTTGAGAGGGAATGGTGTGAAATCACCCTGAGCCCTGGGCTTGTATACTTAATGTTCAATGAGTCAGAAGAAAATTCTGGATTTTGGACATTTTGCTTTTGAATTGAAGTTAAAATTCTTCAAATTTTGAAGGTTTTACACCTGCATATACAGATTTTCTGAAACCAGGTGTTTCAAGTCAGAGTTATCAAGTTCATTTGTGTAATAGGATCTAAACTGAGATTCAGTGAGACTAAACAAGAAGTTTGCTTTTGGGACATGTTATAAAGCTAAGTGTTCCTCTGGGTTTTGGTTAATTCAGGTTCATAATTCCAGCTCAAACCTATTAAAGAGACAATGATTGAACCACAGAAGTCTGATTCAGTCTGAACTTTCAAAGTTCTTGAAGTCAAGAAGCTTTGAAGCGGGTGCCTTAGAGGTCTAAGCTCAACTGCAATGTTATTATTACTATTATTATTACTTTAATATATATATAAATAGCACTTATTGTGAAGAAGTTTTCTTTATTAATAAGGTACAAGACAGTCCCTTTTGGACCAGGTAGTTTAAAGAAGGGTGGTTTCTGTGTGCTCTCCTTGATGCCTGTGGAACCTCACTGAGTTCAGAGGGTTCAGGTTAGAGTCAGTGTAGCCCATCATGAAGGGACCTGGTTATAGTTTTCCTACATTTCTGCTTCTACATGAAGATATTTTAACAATGGGCCAAATTCCCCTGTCATTCCCATCTGTAGTCTCTCCGCTGCCTACAGCTGAACTATTTCAGGTCTACTCAAGCAGATCCGAGATGTGACTCTAGTCCAACAAATACAACTCCGTTTATGCGTGCAGTACCGTGACAAGTATTCATTTAACCAAGTGCGTTACGTCCCCGCGATGCTATTACTCTTCGAGAAGCGATGCTCTCCGCGTCGCATTCCTTTAGCCGTCCAGCACCGCTGAATTACTCTGCGATGGGGAGACGATGCGCGGCGTTGCGCGGTAGGAAGGAGCCATCTGCTGGCGGCTCAGCAACGTGCGGTGCGGCAGCCACCGCAGGGCCGCGGGCGGGCGGACATCACCCCCCGGTGGATAAGAGAGGAGGCTGAGGAAGGCACCAGGTCTGTAATATGTGCCAATGATTTTTATTTTTGTGATTGTTGAACATGATCCAGCAGTGTGCCGAGGTGACCAATGAAGCCAGTGGCGTCCTGGATTGTATCAGAAACACGGCGCAGCCAGAAGGAGCAGGAAGGTGATGTTGTGATGAGGGTCAGCTTCTTTTCCCAGGTAACAGCGAAGGGAAAGAAGTAATGGGCTCAAATTACATCACTGGAGGTTCAGTTTGGATATTAGGAACAATTTCTTCTCAGAAAGACTGGTGGGGCATTGGAACAAACTGTCCAGGGAGACGGTGAAGCCACTGTCCCTGGAGGTGCTCAAGAAACGTGGAGATGCAGCAATGAGAGACATGGTTAGTGGGCATGGCATTGATGAGTTGATGCAACGTTGGACTAGATGATCATAGAGGTCTTTTCCAACTTTAATGATTTTATGGTTTTATGATTATTGCCTGTTGCCCACATCAAACTGAGACATAAAATCACATTTGAGTCCTTCTCTGGGGATTGCCTGTCTGTCTGTATGGCAGCTGCACATTTGTTTGTTATGTATGTGAGCAAATACAGTACATTTATGCAGCTACTTGTATTTATACATATTTTTACATATAACTGTGACAGACTGCATTTCAAATTTTGACATTTTAATCAAATGACAAATATTTTTGGGAGAGTAAGTATTTTTATCCCTGTTCTACAAATTATTAAATGAAGCATGAAGAGACTAAAATGGGCATTTTCAAAAGCTTAGTGTTTAAAATGTATTTTTAACTATACCTTGTGGTAGTCTCCTCTCTGATAGGCGATGCTTCCCCCTCCAAAAACTAAGCAATGTGGTAGATCACTTGTTGTTGCATTCCTTTAAAAAGTTTGCTGTTAGCTAAGAGTTGGATATAGTATAATCTATATATCTAAATTATCATTTATACTGAGGACATGACCTTTGACCGCAGCCCACTCCAGCACCATGGATTTTCAAATACCATAAAGATGCTTTCCTTTGTTATCTGCTTGTTCCTTTGCTCTGTTTGTTGGACTACTGTACCTGGATTTATCTATCTATGCTTTGTTTGTGTTTCCTTTAGGGTACTCATACCGCATACATGTTAGAAAGTTGGAAGTGTTCTTTTCTGCTCTTCATACAGATGTCCATGATCCTTTACAGTATATACAACCACACCAATCACACTACTTTGCTTTCTGATTGATTCTCCTTGAGATAGTTATTGCCTGTCAGAAACAGAAATTATAAACCTTATCATCATACACACTCTAGTGTTAGACTGGATGGCTCAATATCAGCAGTTTCCCACCTTTTAACATGCTTTAAATGTCAATATGACACCTCTTCCTCTTGTTCGCTCTTGCTTCACGCAGTGTTTCACTTTTTCCGTTTTCTTCCTCTAAAAGTGCAGAAAGTTGCTTGTTTTCCAGTAGGCAAAATTTGTTTAGCAGGCAGAAACTTTAACAGGAGTAAGAAGCAAAATTAGCTTTTGACATTCAGTTTCACATCATGGCAGCCTGACAGACAGGGCTGTGCCAGGGTTCCATCAAGCAGTAATAAGTGCATGGGGCAGAGTATAGTGCTCTGGGGGACAGCACAGTTATCTCCTCTATTTCTGAACAATCTATTCAGTACAAAAAATGTATGTGGCACATCTGCCACAGAAGTTAATGTTCTGGAGCATCAGTGGGTATTTCTTATTGTTTATCATACGTCTATTTGTCCAAAGGAGTTGAACTTTCCAAAGAAATGTTCTTTTCTGTCTATCCAACTCTTGGCATCTCTGTGTTATGCACTGGTAATAGCAGGGATATTTGTCTTTGAGCTCCCAAATTAACGGATATTATCACTTCATAGAGCCACTACCCCTCTTTCAGTGTAAATTCATCATTTTGCTGTGATAAATGTTGGATTTATTTCAGTGTTACTTTTCTGTTTTTATCATAAAGCCTGAAGACCTCTGTACTGCTCACCATCTTAATAAAGTTCTAAGACTGGTTCTCCATCTGTATTGCCTATTTATTTCTTTAATGTTACACATTGTTTGCACATAGGACCTCAAACAAATGTTGTAGATGGCTATTTTTGTAATTTCTTGAATTGCCCTAAGAACTCTTTTTTTTTTTTTTTTTTTTCTCCATTTTAAAGGGTCTGTTTGGAAGTTCCAAGCCCCAGAGATTTCTGACAGTGAAGACCTGTGTTCTCCTGAGCTCCAGTTTCTTTCCATTCAGACTACTACTCTGCTTCTGTCTCTGTTACGCTTGATAAAAACATCCTGTCCTATCTCCTCCTATCGCCGTATACAATAACCATTGCCAGATACAGGCCTGATGTCTGAAAGTCCTGTTCTGTCTTTATCTGTTATCACTGGAATAGCTTTGAGGGTAGGCTGATGTCTGGAGAAATTTGTTTCTGTAGTGGTACCTGGCAAAAGATGCAGAACAAGTTGTCAGTGGCTGAGTGATTCAGCATGCCAGAACTCATTTTCAACATCACAATCAGTGACCTTTTTAGTTCCAGAAAAATCAAGCAGTATATCTTCAAGATTACCAAGTAGCAACTCCTTTGCAGTGCTCTGTTCCCTGATGGGAGGTTTCCCAAACATCTAAGACATTCCTGAAGGCTTTTCACCACTGGAAAAATGATCAAGGCCACAAAACTGAAAAGGCACAGCTGCCGACTCTGGTTTCTCTGAGCATGAGGGTGTCAGGACTTTCAGCTCTCCCTGGTTCCTTTCTCAGCAGCCCTACAGGGCCTGAGGGATCTCTGTATTTCAGGTTTTGTACCAGCTCCTGTGAGAGTCTGTGGCTGATACCAGTACGTACTGCAGGAGTTGGTCTAACAGTACGTCTCTGTTAGGCTGCTGTCTCTGGAGGGGGCCCAGAGTGGCTACTATCTTTTCCTTTCATGGTGGGGACAGTCAGATGTTGTATTTCAACCGAAATGGTAGACCGTTGAATGGTGGAATATCCCAATTAGAAGAGAGTCAGTCATTGAGTCCAACTGCTGGCTCCAAACAGGGCAAACTAACAGTGTTTTCCAAACACTCCTTGAACTCCGACAGCTCGGGGTTGCGCTCACTGCCCTGTGCAGCCTGTACAAAGCCCACCGCCCTGTGGTGCAGACCCTGTCCCTCACCCCCAACTGCTCCTCCCCCTGACACAGCTCCATGCTGTTCCCTCAGGTCTTGTTGCTGTCACACAGAGCAGAGCTCAACGCTGCCCCTCTTGCTCCCTGTGAGAAGCTACGGCCACCATGAGCATCCCCTCTGCTCCTCTCCTCTGTGCTGAGCAAACCCAGATACCTGAGGTGCTCTTCCTACATCTCACTCTCTAGGCCCTTTGCCACCTTTTTAGTCCTTCTTTGAGTGCCTTCTTTTGTACTTACATTGTGGTACCCAAAACAGCACAGTATTCAAGATTGCTTTCATAATGGTCTCTGGTAATGTTATGGCCTTTGCCTCAACTCCAGTACATTACAAATGGTAGCAGCTTTGTTTTCCCCCAGAGTTAACAGCCAATGTCTGTCCATGGACTTACTGTCAGCACTCAGCCACACATCTTCACTCATTTGCAGTGCTGCCTTTTGGTATTGGTGGGAGCTATCTGCAGCTGTCTCTGACCTTGGCTAGATCATGGTCTGTCACTGATCCCAAGTCTAATTATAACAATGGTAGAGTGGTGGACAGTTGGTTAAACTAGTTTCTTGCTAAACTGGTTTCAGCTGAGACATTCTCTACCTTTTCATGATCTTCGATATTTTCTTTGCAACAGTGGCTGTCATTACTTATATGCTTTTCCTGTTCTTCTTCTCTAGAATCCTTCTAAAAGGATCAGTGTTTCCCTCAGTAATTATTCTCTGGAAGGTGGTATGAAGTCATTGTGAATTAGTTGATGCACTAGGCCTATTTATTTTATTTATTTTTTTATTTTTTTCTGCTTTAGTTGTTAGTTAATTACATCTACTGGCTTCGCTGCTGAAAGAGAGAAAGAGATCTCCTGGACTGATTGCTGCCACCACCATTTAGGACTAATTTACTTTATTAGAACCTTGAGAAGACTACATTCCCATGAAGTGTATAAATATAGATGTATATGTTACTATGTGAAAAAGACAGTGTCTTGAGGTTCCTTATCTCATCTGACTCATTTCTGCATGCATAAACTGAAGTTTTTTTNAAACTACTCATTTCAAGCAATTATTTATTTTGAAATGGTCTAACTCCTTGCTTCTTTTCCTGTGTGTTCTGGTGCATAGAGTTCTGATGTGATGCTCAGGATTTTTCAGTGACATGAATAGGCTGTGGAGGCTGGTCCTGTGGGAAGTGAAAGGTAACATTGCCTGAAGTTTAAATTTGTCTGTGTCCCTGTCAGCAGTGACTGCCAAGTCACCTACATTCTGTGTGCTGATTTTTCTTATTTGATAATTTTTTCCTTATGGAATGAGCGGAGATGTTCAAAAATAAATGTATAATGACAATAAAACTTCATGTAGCGGGGACAGAAGAAAGGAGGCAAATGTATTTGTGAGAAGGAAAAGTGAGAGAGCCAAGTAAATGTCAAGTATCAGTCTCAGAATATGAAAAGTCTTTTCAAAATGTGAAGTCTCTTTCAGGTGGTGGAGGAAGTCTTTCAGTTCTTCTTTACTGAGCTTGAAGTGCCAGTATAGTACTGAGGTAGCTGACAGGGCTATTTACTTTCTTAATTGCTTTAGGAGAACTCTTTCAATTTCTTTACATTCCCCATGAGAATCACAGTTGCTTTGTGTTTGGTTTTTGTTTTTTTTTTTCCTCTAAATACTTTTTATCCATACATCTTTGTCAAGAATTATCCATTCCTTCTCTGTCCTTAATGCTCATATTTTTTTAATACATTTTCTTGGTTACTCTCACTATCTTTCTTCTAAGATTTGTTGCAAGTTTTCGTGCATGAAGAAGATGTTGGGTGAATGTGCAACATTGTTTTAATTACTAAAATTGGTCTTAAGTACTTAGATTGCCTTCTTTTACCAGAGTAGTAAGGTATTTCTGAAATGTAACGAGAGGAGAAGGCAGCAGGACAGCTTAGGGTTGTTTTGTAGATGCCTGTCAATAATGTACAATAATGTACAGTGTATGACTAAATCTGGCATTTCTGAGAAGTACGGTGCATTCTTGTGCCAGCATGGTGCAGCTGATCTGTACAAGCACTGCAGAAATATCCAGGACTGGCAGATGAATTGCGCAGTTTGTCCTTCACCAGCCTGGGAGTTACTGATAAAATCTAAAATCCTTACATTTCATCCAGNAATATAGATGTATATGTTACTATGTGAAAAAGACAGTGTCTTGAGGTTCCTTATCTCATCTGACTCATTTCTGCATGCATAAACTGAAGTTTTTTTCCCCAGGATAGTGTGGCTACAGAAGCTGCCTATTAGAAACAGTCATGAAAAGTGTTAAATCAGGCCTAAGCCTTAGCTGGGAGGATGCTGATACCCAGAGGCTGGAATGTGCTTAGGAACATGCCAGAAATGGAGAGGTGTACACAGCTGTAAACCTGCACCTTGACTCTGTTTTATTCCATATTTCAGGGATGGTTCATATTCCTGAAATTAGTCTGATTCTTCGTTAAGGGAAATATTTGCAGATGTAATGAATAGTAATACTAAAACACAGTATTTTTTTTTCCCAAGTGCCCCATCTACACTCATCTTTAAAACAGTTTGCTTCCATCTTCTGTGTTATCTGTGTTGCACTGCCTGTTAGCTCCTGATGTGTTTGTCTTTTTCGGGGGTGGGGTGGGGGATGGGGGGGGGTAGTAGCANAATCACAGTTGCTTTGTGTTTGGTTTTTGTTTTTTTTTTTCCTCTAAATACTTTTTATCCATACATCTTTGTCAAGAATTATCCATTCCTTCTCTGTCCTTAATGCTCATATTTTTTTAATACATTTTCTTGGTTACTCTCACTATCTTTCTTCTAAGATTTGTTGCAAGTTTTCGTGCATGAAGAAGATGTTGGGTGAATGTGCAACATTGTTTTAATTACTAAAATTGGTCTTAAGTACTTAGATTGCCTTCTTTTACCAGAGTAGTAAGGTATTTCTGAAATGTAATGAGAGGAGAAGGCAGCAGGACAGCTTAGGGTTGTTTTGTAGATGCCTGTCAATAATGTACAATAATGTACAGTGTATGACTAAATCTGGCATTTCTGAGAAGTACGGTGCATTCTTGTGCCAGCATGGTGCAGCTGATCTGTACAAGCACTGCAGAAATATCCAGGACTGGCAGATGAATTGCGCAGTTTGTCCTTCACCAGCCTGGGAGTTACTGATAAAATCTAAAATCCTTACATTTCATCCAGTTAAAGCTGCTTTCTGAGGACAGAGACTGTATCTGAGATGAGCACACGGAATCTGGTGGGAAGGCTGAGAAGTAAGCTACTTCCATTTTAGAGATGGAGTTCTGAGACACAGGTGGCCTAAAAAACACACTCAAACCATTGAAAAAAAAACAAAAACAAACCAACAAGAGAACCTGTGTATGATTGGAACACGTCCATTGAGAAAAAGATTGATTATGGATTGATCTTTCATTCTGTCAGCATTAATTTTCGGCCTTTGCTGAAGGAAGGAGATTCCATTAGCAGACCCTTGCTCTGTGAGCAAGAGCAAAGTAGCATGTATAAAGGCTGGGAAGGTGAGCAGTGTCTGGATAACACATTTTGCTGTGTTCTGCCATGGAATGACTTAATCAAGTTATTTCTCCAGTTACATACTCTGTCAACTCATGTCTTGTTAAAAGCTAGAGAAGTAAGCTACCTGAAAAATTTGAGAAGCATTTGAGAAGACATGATATTGCAAAAGATAAAGGGGATTCACTGTTAAGAATTGTCAGGGATGTTAACAGAATTACTAGTGAAGAAGAAAAAATGAATCAATGATGAATAATCATGTAGTGCATCAGGTAAGTCAGTGCATTGTCTCTGCAGTAATTAACTGTTCCAACAATAAGGGCTGGCAGTGTAATGAGAAAACAGCAGTGAACATGCACTAATTACATTTGCTTTCAAATTGGACAGAAGCTGAACAGCTGTTAGGTGCAGTAGGTAAATTAAGTGCACTAGTCAGTCAGATCCAATTTTGAAGTGAATCCTTGTTGTCACTCTGTGATTAATGTGTAGGCTGAATGTTTATAGGTGTGATTCAGCTAAAATATTGTCACTCAGAGTCTTATTACCTCTTGCTGCATTGATCACACCTTCCCTCTCTAAAAATGCATTTCTCTGTATGTGAGTGGAGGAAGTCGCAGCTGAACAAAGAAGCTTCTGTTCTCCTTGCAGAATTTTCTTATCAGATGTTTTATCCTTCCACTCCCCCCAGCTGAACAAGTTTTGTTCTCTCTTTCTGTGAAAACAGCTGGTAGGACAGTTTGTAAGGCTTATAGCTTGTTCCTGACATCTACTGGATTGAAAATAAACTAGAGTACTCATCAGAGGAAAAAGCTGTCACAGCTCATCAGATCATTTTAAGAAGAATTTCAAGACAGAAAGGAAAAATTATAGCTGAACTGTATGATTAGCATACATGAAATCCCTGGAAGTGATTGTGTGGCTCCCATACACTATTGCATCTTCCTAGCTTTACTACTTCCCAGCCACTACCTATAATAAGGATTGAGACCTTGGGCTGGCATGATTAATTATAATAACACAAACTTTTCTTTCTATGTTTCTATAGTATCTGACATATATTCTGTAATTCTCGTATTGCACTCTCTTTTCAAAAAAAAAAAAAGTCCTGATCTCAAGGTATGGTGTGGAAGGAGTTGGCACTGTTCCACATAGCTGAAGAAATACCACAGCTTCTTCTTCTCTATGAAAAGTTTGATAAGACAGTCAGAAATCAAGAGAAAACACATTTATTCTCAGCTAAGTGTCCTATTAGAGAAAAACAACCAGGATCTACTTATTTATGGTCTTTACTTATTTAAATTCAGTGTCTCATAATGCATGAGGATTGTTTTACTTCTTGAATCTTTTTGAAACCTGAAGTAAGCCTGTAGAAAAACTGCCAAGTTTAATGAATAGGATAACCTATTATAATAATGCTATCAAAGCAATTTTCCTGGTGAGTGACAGGTGACAAGTAATCACTTTTTGTAATCTGCAGTTTAGATCTTTATCTTTGCACACCTGAATTAGATAGAACATTTTGTTTATCAGTTTACTTCTAATGCTGTAGTTTTGTGTGACACAGTGATAAACTCTATTTGATGTTATATTTAAAAGGAAAGAAAGCTTGTCTGTTTGATTGATGTTGTTTTTGAAAATAAATGAGTCTTTTATTGAATCCACTCTTAGCACAGTTCAGGAAATATCTAGCGAGTTACTTTCATCTTTTCTGTTGGGTTATCACTTCCCTCACATCTCATAAGTAGTGCTGCTGGGAAACAGGACTTTGATGACACTGATTTAGTTACATTTGTTAGCTGAATACAAATGAAAATAAGTTCTAGGATTATTAATGAGTCTGCAAAGACAGAATCACTACAGTGAAAGACAGAAAACAGTCTGTCATTCCCCTTTCCATGAAAGGTTGTATGGTTTTGAGAAATTCTGCAACTTGAGCAAGCCATATAATCAATACTCACAAGGTCACATGCAAATTTATGGTCCTTAAGTTCCTTTCTAAATACAAATAACAGTGGTGGGACCAGTACTTTGCTAAATAATCAGACATTGGCAGTTTCAGCATGGATCGAAATAGTCTTAGCTAAAACACTTTTAGAGGGATTATAATATGTCTTTAAAACCAATCTCCTTTTCATAGAATTTTAACTTCTCTGTCTAATGTCACAGAAACATAGAAAGGCAGGACTAAAGAAGTCACTATGATCAAAAATTCCTACATCTCCCTTTTCTGGAAGCACAAAACAAGTATACAGGAAAAGGTCATGGAGACTTGTTTAGTAAACCCCATATTGTAGTCAAAATACACAGTATTGAGCCAAATTGTACCTATCACTGAAAGCAATTTGCAGTTGCTTTGCAGAGCTCCTTTAAGGTTACCTGAAGGTCTACAGAACCGATCAAGAAGCATAATCAAAACTTCAAAAGCTAAAAAACCCTTCAATCAACATGAACAAAAAAAGAAGAATGTGAAAGTATGTCCACCCACATCTGGCCCTGCCAAAGAGCACTACTTCTGTCACTCATAATCTGTAACATAGACACACTGGGAGGAATATTGATAACATAGACAGTCTTAAGCTATGAAGAGTGTGTGTGGAGGGTGTGCAGGGATACAAGATGGTAGAAGCACTGTCTTTTACTTCCTTTACAGTTAGATTGTTAATTACATAATTCTTCCTTGAATTGTCTTTGCCTCAGTTATTTTTCAAGTCTGCCTTAGAAATATTTGTGCTAGATGTTTTCTCATTCCTCATCTATTAGTCAGTCTTAAAAACATTCATCTGAATTGGCATAAAATAGATGTGTCGCACTATACATTACTTATGTCATTCAGTAGTGAGGAAGAATAACATCTCTATGCCAAATGAAAAGGGTTTTTGGACATCTCAAAAATCATTCTTTTAATATTTCCATGTAGGCATTAATGATTAAAAGAAAAAGACTTTATGGAAATTGGGGTGTAACATCCACAGCTTTGCACTGATATGCACAGACAAGATGGAGATCAAGAAAGAATAACAAAATCAAGGGGAAGAATGCTGCATCTGTAAATCAGCAGAAATCCCTCTGCTTAACCTTTTTTCTTGTAGGCTGGTCTTTCTTACTGAAGTAATTACAGAATTTCTGAGAGGAAGTGGCTTTGCACCAAGCTTTGTATGCTAGAGCATATATACATATACTATCTTATTCTGTTCTATTAAAAACAACTGACCTACTGTCACTAATTTGTATGATATTTACCATGCTAAGATCTGCAACTAAAACTGTTGCTAAATCCAACAAATTAAACTGTAGATTCTCATCAGGTTTGAAATTTACACAGAAGTCTTGATCTTTAGGCTTGAAATCCATGGTAAAGATTAGTTAAATGGCAAAAAGTCTTTTTGAAACAGTTAAAATAACTTTGTGTGTAAAAATAATTTTTGCTTCCTTCTTTCCACAAAAATGAAGCTGGAAAAAAGAGAACCTGAAAGAAAATGAAAATGGACTCCGGAAAAGATTAGGTGAAACAGACCAGTCAACTGAATGGGGTGTGTAAAATCATGCTGGATGGAATGCAAATGAAATTAAAGGAAAATTGAATTCAAGGAGATAGGGCCATGAAATAGATTTATGACAAATGAAAAAATATAGACAAAAATGTAAAGGAGATAGACTGCTATAATAAGACAGTGATTGAAAGAGGAGCAGTGTAGAAGGATGTGAAAGGGATCAATGAGAAAGTGCAAATGAAGACCAAGGGCTAGGTGAAGAAATGTGAATAAACTGATTTCTTATGGTACTAAAGTGAAAAATTCCAATCATAATGTAAAAAAATATTCAGACGTACACTATTGGAGGAAAATATATAAAGAACCTTGAAGTAAAGGAGATGTTGAGAAAAGTGACATTCTGACTAGTCACTTTAGAATCGGAGAGATGGACAAATGTAAAGAAATTAGGCAGATCTATAATCTTCATTACCATAGTTCAGGATCTAATCTCATCAGCAAAAGAAAACATGAAACGGAGTATGCTTTATAACAGATCTTTTTTTTTCCTGTCAAGACAAAGGATTGACAAGGCTAACTTACATTTAGGGTTATGAAAGTGAGAGATGAATATATTTCCCAGCATATTGTGAATCTGATAACCAATGACTTTCTCCTAAACCCTGGAAAATGCTGAAGTTCTAACACAGTTTTATATTCCTGAAAAGACTTGTGGCTCATAAAATACTGTATCCATTACAGTAAATACATAAAAGTTATGCACTTTTTTCTTTTTTTGGCCATATTTTCCATATGTTTCCTGTAGAAAAGTAACTTTCAGTTCGGAATTCTTTAATATTAGAGCAAAACATCAGAAAGTTCCAAAAATATATGTGCATTTCCAAGGAGACCACCTTGAATACCTCCTGCTTTTGCTTTCTGGAGAAAGTGAGATCAATTCGTTGCATTCTAAACAGCACTGCAAAAAGAGGGATACCAATCACGTTTACCAGTCACATATTTAGATATGAAATGCAGACAAATATCTTGCTATAAAAATGGTAAAAGAATGATGAAGAAATAAAGCTTTCTAAGCTACTTAACAGTGTTCTCATGATTAAAATCCATCATTGGTGAAATTCACTCATAAAGTTTACTATGTGCCATAGTTTACTGTGAAGAGAGATTACTAACACTTGTGTTTACTCACTGTCTCTGTCAGACATTCTGCTTTGATTCAAACAAAACCAGATATATATCCTGCCAACAAAAACAATCAGCAGGTATAAAATAGAAGTGTGCATCATTTTATATTATTGCTGCAGCAGTGTTCCAAATGTTGAAAAAATATATTGCATAATGTACTTAAGTATACTAATGTTTCATACTTTTAAGTTGTCAGAAACAAAAAATTTAAGATCAATACCTTTTCTTAACCACAGATTCATACTATTTTAAATGTTTATTCTAAATTTCAATCAACTCACTGAAATTTATGTTTTCTACCAATGTTTTGTGAGATCTATCAGTGTGACTGTGGATAAGATTGAAGAAATGCAATGTAATTCTCAAATACTGCAGTTTTAAGACTGATTATTTTCCTTTGTATGAAGGGCAGATGTAGGACTCATGGGAAGGGGCCTTGTGTGTTTTAAACATGCGCATGATTTATTTTCAAGACTCTAATTTCATTGGTAACGTTGACAAGTTTGTTCCCACTCAAGCTAGCTGCCAGGGGCTCCAAAATCCGTGTCATCGAATAACCAGTTAGCCTGGATTTAAGGGATGGGTTGTGACCACAGCAAAACTGGAGCCTGCAAATTTTCCTCTATGGTTGATAGAATATGCAATTATCAATGTTGTGAAATTTTATAGAACCTTTCCAATGAAGGCAGGGGCCAATATTTAGGTTGTGCATAGTGGTATTGAAACTGTACTCTACTCTGACAGTATGGTGGTGTACTTAGTTAATTCAGAAGACTGTTTCAGCTTAAGCCCTGCTCATTGTATCTTCAGGATTTCTTACACTGCAGTTTAATGTCTTTCCTTCCAGCTGCCTTGCCTTTCAAAAAAATCCTTACAAAACACAAAACAACAGAAAACAAACAACATTGTATCAATCAATCAAACAACAACAACAAAGTCTGAATTGTGGTATTTCTGAAAATTTTGCATTTTGAATGCTAATGATACTTACAGCCATTCCATATTTTTACCAGTGCTGAGATGCTCCTGCCTGTCAAAAAATATTATTTGAAAACCATCTTACCAGTTTTGGCTTTAGCAATGAACCAGTAGAAAACCAAAGAATAAAACTAAGTGGAATTACGAAGTATGAATAAATGTTATTTCCATTTTTAAAAATTGGATACAAAATTGTAAGTTGAACACTTAACATATTGACAAAAAGATGATTCACTGTATTAAAGCTCATAGCAGTTGTACTGTGTGATATGAAACTTCTGACCCACACTAAATGCAATACTATGCACCACTGTACTAAAAAACTAACTTTTAGTATCAGCAGTATACTTTTTTTTTTCTGTGGCTTAACCAATGTAATGTTAGAATTCCAATATCCTTAAACAGTAAAAAAAAAATGTATATATATATATGTATATATATATATGTGTGTATATATATATATATTTACTGTTACTCTTAAAAGTCAATCTTATAGTGATTTAATTCATTGCTCTCTTCCAAAATATTAGTGTATTAATTTTTTCAGATATGACAGAAGCAAGCATGTAAATTAAACATACATATTGACAAGTATATGCCAAAATAAATTTAAGTGAATTTGACAATTGAAAAGAATTTTTCATCCTGAAGTTCACGTATGAAGACTAAACCCACATGGATTTAGCAACCCACAGGACTGCTATATCAACTGACCACATACATTTTTTGTTTGTCAGTATTTTTTCTGTTTGGAGATGGTAGAATAACACAAACACATCATTTTAATTTAGGTGTAATTTAAAACGGAATTCCTATTTAAACAATGTCGAAGTGAGATGAAGTATAAGCTAACAAAAATATTTTGGTGTCTTCAGTATTTTATCACCTCGATGCCTTCATGTAATAACAAGCAGCACCATGGAAAGCAGAAATGGTGAAGGCTGGTTTTCTATAGTCTCGCTTTCTCTTTGATCTGCTGGTGTCAAATAAGCAGTGAGTTCTGTCTACAAGATTTCCATGGTTGGATATTTCATAACATTGCTCTTGGCAATGGTTTTCTGGATATTTTGTAAGAGCTGAGATCAGACTTCATTCTCTCAGTGAAGATACTGAGAAAGCCATCCTACTCCAACTGGATGTCATCTTTTTTTTAGGCCTTAGTAAATCAATACATTGGGACTTGTTCTGTCAACTCAAATTGTGTGTAATATAAGCAGAAGTTACAGAACATGTACAAAAACATATACACTATGTATACATAAAATATAATTTCATAAGCCTTGTTTTTTGGGGGGATAAAAAGGAATTACTGCTTTCCAGAAGGAAGGAGAATAATTCAAGAAGATTAAGAAGAAAAAAAATAAAAAAGTTAAAGAGCTTCACTCATCCTCTTGCTGTTGTTTATGTGCACTGTTCCATATACACAGATAAGGATTAAGTCTTTGAATTTCATCACTTTCAAAGACATCTAAAGCAAAATAGTAAATATAACTACATTTAGTCTTTAATCTATTAGAAAGTATTTTTAAAGATGCTATAATGTACTAGCTAGTAAATAATTTAGGAAAATATTTTTATGCTCTTCACTTAAGACTTTGAAACATCTTCTTAGCTTATGCAAGCTTATAGAAGATTACAGTGTCTTTGAAATAAATCTGCTCTTTAAAAACAGAAGTTTGGTACTTCAAAGAGATAATAATTTCAAGGAAGAATTTTAAGTCTCCTCCTGGTTTACACTTAGTAATTTGACTATTGTCTGTAAAAATGAGAATTTCCTGCAGGTTAGTTTTCTGTTTCTTTATTTTTCAAGGCTGATTCTCCCAACAATGATGCCACAATTACTTTCAATTAGTAACAGAGAGGAAGAATGTCAAGGTTATTTATAAACTCCTAAGTATTTGAAGGGCAATTTGAATTTAGTGGGAAGAGAAGAGCATCAGGAGGAGAACAGAGGATTGTTTCCCTAAAAACATATCTCTGAAACTTTTACATGAAACAGGCCTAAATATTACACTTAATATGCTACATATAGTCTTTCACTTTGCGATTCTTTTTGCACTGCTAATAAAAACAGTGAAATAAAGATGGATATTTTGTGTAAAGCAAAATGCCCAAATCAGTGGGAAATGCTAAATGATTTACAGTTTTCAGTTCAGTTTTTTTTGCCTCCCGATTCAAGGTTTTCTTCATTCCTTTCTTCCTTGTTCACATTTTTCTAACTTATTATGGACAATCTTGAATCTGGTAAAAACTGAAATGGTCTAGTCTTATTGAGACAAAAGACAGTCTGAAAACCACTTACAGTGTTTTGTTTTTGTTTTGTTTCTTCTCTTGAATGCCCGTAGATCAGTGACTTTGGAAGATTGTGAGGACTTAAGGAATTCTTACTATGGTTATATAAATATGTGAAAGTTTATGATGTATGTTTAGTAAGATGGAAGTGAAGATTTCAGGTAAGACACCACCTATCTTTAGAGTTTTCTTCCTGGATCTACCACCTCAAAGCAGAGGAGCAAAGAAAGGATTTCCCATCAACTTATCTAATGTTGGTGCTCATTTGAGTTTACAGGAGTTTCTTTTTCTCCCACCTTTCTCTGCATGTGAAACTGAAAGGACAAAGATAAGCTGAGCAGTGAGTGCCTCTCTTTGTATTCCAAAACCTTTCTATGGCTGCAAGGACTGGGCAGATTGAGCTTTGGGCCTGTAGGTAAGTGAGAGTTTGAGTTAGGTGGGTGAGAGTGTGTAACTCAAAGCAGAAGAGACCTCCAGGGAGGAGGGATGGTTAAGAGGACCAGGAAGAACGAGAGTATTGAGAAGGGGTGAGAGAAGTTTGGGGTAGGATAGTGTTGGGACCTTTGTAGAAAAGTGGTTGGGGGGAACCAAAAGGGAAGGGAAGGGAAGAAATGGGGTATCTTCTAGTTGAAAAACTGTCAGCTGGACAACACTGTAAATGAGAAGGTAGCAGGCTCAGCATGGGCTGGACCCCAGCTATACTGTGCTATGAAATAAGGACATCGTTGTCACCATAGCATAACTCTGTGAATATGGGCCTACTTACAGCCCTACCAGGAATGGCTTGCACACACTACCGTATCCCACCTTCCCAAGTGAGGTAATGCAAGTCTACAGATCTTGCTCAGTGCCCATTTGAAATGAGGACGTACAGAGGTGGACTGGGGCTGAGCACACACTGATGGGACGAAGGAGATTTCCTCTGCCCTGCTTACCTTTATTGTTTAACACTGAACTCAGAGTTCTCAACCTTGGTGATATATCCAAACACCAGTAAAGATACACTGAAAATTCATGATGGAAATTAACACTGTTTAAATAAAAAAGGTAATGCCAAGTCATTCTTTTATGCATAAGAATAATTTACTTTTTTTAACACTATCTTCATATAGTTAAGTATTTGGAGAATATTTTTTTATTAACTGACAAATTATGTAACTTGCCCAGTGGGGATTAAGAAAAAAAAAATATAGAGAGAAAGACAGAACATATGTCTCTAGAACCATCTGTTTTGGCAGATTTTTATGCCTGTGGCATTTTGCTGCGTTTTGAGCGTAGCTGTAGTCGCCAAAAGACTAAGGTCTAAGGGTAGAACGTTGTTGGATTGTAGGTGCCTGATCTGACCGCAAGAGAGCACTGCAAATCCAAGAAAGGCCACTTTCACCACGTGAAGTTCATGAGACCCGAATGTATTGCTTTTTCCTTACTGCTGTTGGAATGCTGTAGAAGTAATGACAATGTTTATGGACGTTAGTACCAGAGATATAATTAATTATTTAATGTTTGTGGTTTTTTTTTTTTTTTTTTAATTTCTTTATTTTTTTAATTTTTTTCCTGACAAGTGAAAAGGTTGCGTTTATTACATGTAACTTTGAAAACTACTGTGATCTTACAGATCATGAATCATTAAAATGCAAGCAGTGATTGAGGTTTTCAGGGCCCACGCATTTGTTTTACTTGTCCTTTCAGGTCTGAAATGTCTACATTATGGAATGGTGTATTTTTAAAAATATATCATTAGGAAACTCTACCTTAAAAAAAATAAAACAAACAAAAACAAACAGAGACTGACATCTTTTCTATTGTATCAGCAAGGAAGATGGGAAATGCTGAAAGGAAAGTCTGAGGGAGATTACACAGTATTTTTACAACTTAGAAACAAGAGAAGTAACCTAGCATACAGAGAGTAAAGACAAAAAAAGGGGAGAAAATGGAATTCTGGAAGGAAAAATGAGAGCTCTGACAGAGTCATCTTTGGGAAATCCTACGTGTTGCTTTATGTGCATCTCTTGATGATGCAGGGTGAAGTTGCGAGAGGGTCTCAACTTATTTTTTCTCCTCTCTTAGGTGTCATTTATAGATATGGCATTATTTATTGTGCAGGCTTGAAAAAAGAATAATACCATCTCCCCAGGGTGCCTTACGACGCTCTTCTCTACCGTGACATTGCACTGCTGTAGAGTCATGTCACCATCTGCAGAATAAGATCCTTCCTTTGATGTAGTGTCCCACTTAGCCTCACAGCTCTGGAGAAATTGAGGGAAATTGAAGTAGAGTATAGTAGTACAAATGCATCTAATCAGGGTTTGAGTCGGGGAGGAGACAACAGTTTGGGGGTGGAATGAGGAGACATAACAAATGGGTTGAAATAATAATGGAATGGATTAAAAGAAGATAAAATCATACATATTATATCTGCCAGGTTAATGAAGTCTGTTTAAGAGAGTTAACAGAAATTTCAATGTGTGCCTGTTGAACTTGCCAGCTGCAGGTGTGCATCTTCCTGTGGTGAATCTAGTAATGTGTGAGTGTACAAGCAGCTTGATATTTGTACCCAAGTACACGTTCACAATGCAAACTTCTGGTACTCACTGTAAATAAACGAGGAGCAGTGTGAATAAAAGGATGTTTCTATGATATTAAACAATAACAATTAGTTCTGTAGGAATTATATTTTAGCCATCAAATGTCAGATTAAAATAGCCTCTAATTTGTTTTATACTTTATGTCTCTTCTCTGGTGACTGGCTTCAGTACCTCAACAAGAAGAAATCTAAAGTACAGTACTGTACAACTGGAGCTGAGGTTGAGAAAAACAGTTGTTACGACACAGCAAAGACAACATCATGCATTATATTTCTTGCTTATCTTTTTGTCTGAACAATAAGGAGTACAAAATGAAACACACAGAGAACTTAAATGTATAATTCAGAGTTGATTACTGAAGCTGATGGATGTGCAGAGAGCGTTGAGAAGAGTCTAAAGCAGCTAATAGTAATTACAATAATGTTGCAGTTAGTAAAGCTGCAACATTCCTGCTCAGATCACTGATGTATCTGGTTCATTCTGCAGGGAAAGCCACATTTTATTTAAGGTTATCACAGGATTTGGTGCTGTGACCCTAGCCCTGGTGGCAAGCTGAAGAGGTCCCTAGTAGCATTTGAAAGAATCCCCAGTCCCAGTCAGTAGAATGGGTTCATTTTGAATTTTGTTAGTTGATTTCTTCCATAAAGATAAAGTTCAGGCAAAGTTTCTGTGTTGTGGTCTCATCTAAAAACTAGTTGTAGAGGAAGAGGACACATTTTGCAGCTATGGAATAAGTAGTAGGGCACATGTGGTATTTAAGATTGTTGACATTCCTGTTTCAGAACTGGTAGATTTTCCCTTTTACATTAGGACAGAAATTGGCTTTGGAAGAGAAATGGTTTTACCACTCAGTGTTCCTTCTATAATGGAATATGAGTGCACCATCATTCATGTCAGAAAAAAATACATAATATTTTCAGTATTTATAGGAAAGAAGAAAATACAATGTGCATTTAAAAGTGATGGACGTGCCTATTTTGTCTTCTGGTGGAATGAAAGCTTCAAGGCATTCTGACACCATGTTGAAAAGCAGTCTCAGTGGCCAAGTCCATTTGTCCCACATGTGGAGAAATCTGTAGATTTGCAGAGTGAGATATGAAAATAAAATGGTGTCTGTATTCCAATTCTGTCTTGCTAATATGTCAGGAACTGTGTTATTTACAGATCCTTTCCAAGTGAGGGTGCAGCCCAGGTCTGTGTGCCCTGCAGGCACTCCTGCAGGTTGGAAACTTGCTGTTCAGATGTGGGTTTGGGGTTGGGCAGCAAGAACCTGGCAGGGATGGCCGGCAACAGCACCTTGTCGGTGGAATCCTTAGGGCAGATCTCAACATGACAAATCAGGCCAGAGGACATAGTATTTAATTTGAGTTTCTAAGAAGAAAACCCAGTGAATGCCTGGCTAGTTCCTTGGGTAGCTTTGGTAAATGAAACTATTGCATAGTCCTAGTTGTAACATTTTCTTGGATGATAGTGGGGAGTATATTTGGCTTCTTATAGCAAATCCCGGTCAGAAACTCAGCTTTATTTGGCATTATTTTTTAAGGTATTAGACTGAAAAATGTATAAAAATGATTCAGCTACATTAATTTGATATTAATTCACAGTAGATCACTACTACCATAACAAAACCCTCAGTGGTAAAACAAGATATTCGGTGGCATTTTCCATGTACTTGGTGCTGTTAGTCTAACATTTAGTTTCACCATAGATCTTACATAGTGGTGAAATTTAAAACTAAGTCTGTTCTTTCCTTAGTTTTACCTCCTGAAGACTTATACAAAAAAAGATATTTGAACAATATTTGAGCAGTAAATGCACTGGGAATGTACTAGTCTAAATTTGATCTTTGATGAGATGCTGTCTAGTGAGACAAAACCCTAGGTCTTGATAACTGAGACAGGCATGTCTGTCACAGATGAGAAACTGAAAAGTCGGGTTTTCCCCAGAGCCCTAAGAATGTGAAAAAACTATGTAAAGTAGAACTGACAGTGATGTTTACTTCACTGAGGTGCCACAGGCCCAACAAGCTCCATTTTATGAAAAAAAATGTCAAAAAGTGACGGGTTTGGTCTGATTCAGACCTAGCACTTCTGGATTTTTATCTTGATCTTTTCACTGGATAACTGTGCTCTCTGACTGGCACAGCTTCCAGCAGACAGAAGAAATTGCAGACAGGACTATAAACAATTGCTATTCTCAAGTTCATTACATGCCCAGCATGAAACATGTTACATGACACTTATTTTTGTAATACTTGAGCCATTATTTGAATAAAAGAGTAAAGCCTTTCTAGTATTCATGTTGAGAGGGTGACAGTCATTAAAATGAACAAGTGCCTTTTACCTATGAAGTAAGCCTTGAAGCAAGGCTCTGATCCAAGCATTTGACTGAAGGAGGAGATGAGAAGGGGAATGATAATGAGAAACGGGATGAAAGTTAAAAAGCAGTTGCCTTTGGCTTGTTTTTGTTAATTTTTGGTTGGTATAGGGAAAAAGGTTGGTTTGTTTAGTGAACTTTCAGTGCTTCACAAAGTTAGGATGAAAATAGAAGTTTCAGTAAATAAGTGCCGAAAAATTGCTCAGGTAATATTTATATGAGGAGTAAATACTCAGGCACAAAATATTTTTCAAATGTGACTGCTTTATGCAGTTATCCCATGTGTAGTAGCAATTAATAACCAAGTATCACAGAGTAGTACTCTGTGCTATTGAGTGTGAAATGCCTATTCTGTCTGTTCAATAAAGCCATTAAAGAGTAAATGTTAGTCACTTTAGTTTTTATTCCTGTGCTAACTTTGTGCTTTTAAGTGTAAGGAAAGCCTACCTTACCCTTTGCAATTGTCCTTGCTGTAGGGTATGACTGTATTTGTTTTAAACTTTCTCCCAGTATGTACTAAATCAAAAGAAAACATTTTGGTATTGCAAATGTAAGGGATTTTTTTTTTTTAATTTAAATTTATGTGTCTGAGCGTTTTTGCACTTTTGCCACTTCTATATTCACAGGTTACAGGTCTCTGTAGTAGCTGCAGGTTGTTACATGTCTGGAACTCCATTTATTCATCTTCTGCTGGGAACCTCCATGTGAAGTTCAGTTTTGTACTTAATGTTGCAGTACTTCAAGACTGGAGTCTCTTCAACTCTTTCAGTTTTTAATGCTCATGGCTAGAATTTGGACAACAGTAACCTGATGGTCTGTTTGAGCACAAAAGTAACTGCGCTGCTGCTTGCAATGGCTTTTCCATTGCATTTTTGTTTTCTTGTCCAGATAACCAGTTCCTTTGAGAAGAGGTCCTTTATATATATATATATTTAATCCACTGTCTAACTGCTATTGTAACCTAAGTACTTCGTTGTTTTTTTTTGTGTTGTTATGTATTCTGAAAATGAACATATCAAAGCCTTTGTAGTATTCTTTCTGAACTGTTGAAGATTGTCTGTTTTTTTCCCAAGAGGACTTCTACTGTCTGAGAAGAATGATATGAAAAAAATGAAAAAAAGCCCCTCTGACAAACCAACAAAATAATTACACAATAATCGTGCAGATCATACAATAGCTTTAGATTCTGTCAGTACTGTGGGACTACTGCCATAACATAATACATTTTTTTGCTTATCTGAGATTTAGATTTGTAATCTGTATAAATCACATCTGTTGCAGAGATGAGATGAACACGAATTGCAGCAAGGAACTCGACAGTCTTTTCAGATGAAAAATATTGAACAGTGTAAGGAAATAATTTATTATATATCTCTTTGATCATGGAAACAGTTTGGAGAGATTCTTCTTGCCTTTGATGTCTGAAGTTCAGTCTTGCTATGTGAACTTTTATGCAACGAGTAGCTACGCCACATGTAAATATGTTATACTTTATCGGGGCATTTTCACAACAGCAGAGTTCAATATAGATGTATCTGACCTGCTAAGCTTTTGATTAATTTCATAATTGTACATCAAAAATTCATTAGTTTGCTCTTGTATTTAATTCGCCTATTCTAGGGAGAATTACTTGAGATCTGTATGTTGAAATATCTGTAAGATATCCATTCAGACGTTTATCAGATTTGGTTTTGAATAACCAGTTCCTCAGGACAGGAACTATTAAATTTCTGCACCTCAAAAATTTTGATTACTTTCAATAAATAGTTGTTGAAATAAGAGGGTATTAATGATAACATTATTTATTTTCCTTGAGATTTCCAATGGTTTATGTTAATGAAGGTATTCAAAATCTTTCACAAATATGTTGCAAATTCATTTTAAGAGGTCGATTCTCCAATATATTTATTCTCTTAAGCAGATATTTGTGGAGTCAGAGGACACTGAGCATATTGCACTCAGTGAAGACAGAACAAATACAAATAATTAGCTTCAAGTATGTTTAATATTGTTGTGATTTAAATATATATTTTAAAAGTAAGTAAGGAAATCATTACTAATTGTACTAAAGGCAGATTTTGAATCCATAATGATGATAGATGTGAACAAAAATGAATAATATTTCACAAACTGACTTGCTAAGGGTTAAGGTGAGAAAAGACAGATTTCAAAATAATTTGATTCATTCTATTTTGGGATAACTCCAAACAAATATGGATTATTTTATTTTCATAAAAAAAAACTTACTGGAACGTACTGCTGTTCCTTATCCTTTCTTTGACACTCTCCTGTCCTACCTTCTCAAATTTCTCTCTTCTATGAGTTCCATGTTTTACTATACATCAATAATTTGCTACGTGTGAAATTTATATTAAATGTGTAATTTATACAAGATCATTGTTGTGATGAAGTACATAGCCTGTGTCAGCACATAGAGAAGTCCTTGAAGATGACAAAGGTTTTGTCTACTCTGTCAAGCAGAACAGAACAGTCGCATTTAGTTCATAGACATGATAATTAGTCACAGAATAAATGAGATTCAAAGGGGCCACTGGAGGTCAGCTAGCCCAGTGTCCTATCTAAAAAAGATCCAAATAAATCAGGTTGCTAAGTAACTTGTATAGTTATTTTAGGTACTTCTGAGAATGGATATTCCCTTCCAACTTTCTGAACAGAATAAATAAATAAATTAATAGTATCTAATTGAACTATAATACTGTACGCTCTTCATAATATAGAGTGTACCTAGTCTCATCTCGCAGATTGAATATTTGTATGGATATGGTGGGAAATTCCATGTGTGCTTGTACAGCAGCACTTCTGGTTTAGTTTTATCTGAAGGAATTAATTTAATGTAGTTCAAGACTAGTATGCTACATGAACAAAGTTGATGCAATAACTTCTAAGGAACTCTCCTTATCTCACCTAAAATGCTCATCTAATAAAACAGGGTGTTCTTTTTGGAAGACAATCCTTTCCTGATCTTCTGATAGTTCATTTATGTTTCTTCATCTTCTCTTTGGTAGCTTTAAAAGGGAAACACGAGTGCTTTTCTTTGTTAGGATCTGTTAACAGTGATGACTCTCCCAGTTTTCATGGAGACTTTTAGCAAAGGTACGCAGGCCTTGGATCTCCCAGAAAATTTGGCACAAAGAAATGAGACAGATTTCTTTTTTGACGAAGATCTCTGCAGGAAATGAATAAGAAAAAAATTCTGGGATATTGTAAAATTACAGTTACAGGTTTATACCTGATAAATATTTTAAATTTAAGAACAAAGTTTAAAGTATTTTTTTTCCTACAAAACAATCAAACAACAGCAACAACAAACAAAACCAGAAACCTTGTTGAATAGTAGAATACTGAACATATCAATTTTTTTTTTTCCCCCCACAGAAATATCAGTGAGAGAGGCTAGTTTTTGCTCTCACAATGTGGACCATTCCAGGGATGAAGAAAAGTCAATACATCTTTATTAACTAGTTCTAACTCTCTACCATGGTAAGAGTACATTCCATTAGATCAGGTTACCAAAAGCCCCATCCAGTCTTCCCTAGGAACACCACAAGGTATGGAGTATCTACAGCTTCTCTGGACAATTGTTTCAGTGCCTCACTACTCTCACAGTGAAGAAATTCCTCCTAAAATATAATCTAAATCTACCTTCTTTGGCTTAACACTGTTCTCTCTTGTCCTATCACTATCAGAATACGTAAACCAGTTGCTTTCTTTTTTATAAGTACTTTAAGAACTGAAAGGTCACAAGGAGGTCTCCCCAAAGCCTTCCCTTCCCCAGGCCAAACAACCCCAGCTCCCATCAGTCTTCCTTATGGATTAGGTAATGATAATGCTATAGCCAAGTAGTAACTCAGGTGTTCTTACATTTCTCGAAGCTAGATAACGCAGTTGTGTCGATCTAAATTCAATATAAGGAGAGTAATTGCAAAACTGAGGACAAATCTGAATCTTCTATGGTAATATAACGTGAATAATTCAATGAATTTTGCGTGAACTGGGGATCTGACTAGTGCTTATAAATACCTACAGAAAGGTGGGACACAAATGGATTAGGACAGGTTCTTCTTGGTTTGTGTTGCGATAGAACGAGAAGCAACGGCCTAAAACTTGAACATAGGAAGTTCTATGCAAACCTACAGAATAGCTTCTTTACAATAAGGTGACAGAGCACTGGAGCAGATTGCCCAGAGAGGTTGCGGAATTTTCTTCTATGGAGATAATCAAGACTCATCTGGGCACCTACACGTGTGACCTATTGTAGGATACCTAATATAGCAAAATTGCAGGGGTTAGAAGGCATCTCAAGATATCACTGAGTCCAAACTCTGCAATTCTGTCACTCCGTGATTCTGTGAAAGTTTTGTAACATGCCATACAGTCCTGCTTCACAAATGGCCTTTCCCCCTTCACAGATAGATTTTTGGGGATTTATAGATACCTCACCAATGCAATCACTGCAGTTATGTAGTTAAGCATACTTGTTACAATGTGGTAATTTAAATATCCCAAGTATGTTTCCACAACACATTTTTTTTTCCTGCAGTCTTGTAAGAAAATTCAAAAGTTTTGGTATCTTAGTAGTGTTACTCTGGTGCTGAATTCTCTTTCCTCCCACTCAGGTAGGTTCAAAACCCATGAGAAATCAGTCTGGGGGCACAAGGCCAATCCTAATTGTACATAAAGCTGTATTACTCTTAAAATAATATTTAACACCTTCCTCCCTCCCTTTATTTTTTTTTTCCTTAGCTGTTATTTCATGTCAAACATACATACCTGGCCTTGTAGTAATTAGACAACAAATCATAGCATATGTCATGGCAATGTGTTGGGTACATTACCCTTTAATTATCTGAAGAACTATCTTGAAATTCTGTTCAGATGATGAGCAAAATGTTGTTAATTGTTATGCTTTGCTCCCATATATGGTTGACTGATGGTGGCATCTCAGTAGAAATATCAGGTGTAGGATGAAGACAAACACAAGAGAATGGCTGCAGTAGAGCAGGAGTGGGAACGAATAACAGAAGACTAATTTTCTCATATTAACTGGTACTGTCTGTGGCTCTGTTCCATATTTGCATTAGTACATTTTCTTCAGTGTCCAGACAGTTTACATGACCCTTCACCAAGGGATACATTGTGCTGTCTGTCTTATAAAAATTTGCATATCTAACATCAAAATATGCAATCTAAAAAAGACTAGCGATGTATAAAATTTGATGGAGGAAAAAAGACAATTCAGAAAAATAGAAACAGTGCTGTAGAACTGTTATTGGCTTCACTTAAAAATCAAATTGTATTTAGAAAGACACAGGATGGTCCTACACCACTCTATTTCATCTACTATCTTCAGTGGAATAACATGAGGGATAAATCTCAACAAAACCCTTAACAGCAAGCAACCCCTCTTCATTAAAAATAAAAGAACCAATTTAATAGAATACATCAATTATCCTATGCTTTGTGTTAAGGGATAAATCAGGACTAACTCTGTAGTTACAGAGTGATACTGGAGACAAACTGTTTTGAGATAAAGTTTTGTCAAATGAAATTGTTTCCTAAAATTCTAATTATCAACATATTTTTATGTTACTTCAGTTGTAATTATACTGGAATATAAACTGAATAGGGTATGTCATGCCCTGTAGCCTCTATGTAAACAAAGCATTTTGTCATGTGTGACTTCATTCCTTATTCCCTTTTTCCTAAGATTATGGCATTCTTTCTCCTTTTACTTCAGTAAAGTCATTTTCTTTTTTGTGCATGACTTTTTTATTTAGGAGAAATATTATGAATTCCAGTACTCTGCTTAAGGATGTAGACTTATCAAACTTGCCTTCTTGATATCAAAGGCTATGTCTCAACACTAATATACTGAGTTATTTTTGCATTTGCTGCGTGTAATAGGTAGCAAGTTTTGAAAACAATTCTACATATTCACAAAATTAAACGCTTGAAATTATTGGTCTCAGAAGACAGTGAACACTGAAATGACTGAACAAAATCAGCAGAGATGATCTAGACAGACTTGAACAGTGAGTCCAGGAGAAGCTCATGAAATTCAACAAATCCAAGTGCAAGAGCTTGCAGTTGGGCCATTGCAACCCTCACTATCAGTAAAAGCTGGGGGATGTAAGGATAGAGCACAGCCCTGCCATAAAGGACTTGGGGGTACTAGTGGAGGGGAAGCTGGACATGAGCCAAAAATGTGCCCTAGCAGCCCAGAAAGCCAACCATATCCTGGGCTGCAACAAAAGAAGAGTGGCCAGCAGGGAGAGGGAGGTGATCCTGCCTCTCTACTCTGTGCTGGTGAGACCTCACCTGGAGTACTACATCCAGATGTGGATCATCAGTACAGGTGACATATGGACCTGTTGGAGTGCATCCAGAGGAGGGCCACAAAAATTATTCAAGGGAGGGAACACCTCCCCTGTGAGGACAGAGAGAGCTGAGGCTGTTAGCCTGGAGAATAGAAGGCTCCAGGGAGACTTGTATTGTTCTCACAACATTCTCATGATTCAGGTGTCTCAGCCATTCCTCCCAGCTTTATATTGTCAGAAAACCTGGTGATAAACTTGGTGAACTTGACCTCTTCATCCAGGTCACTAATGAACGTGTTGAACAAGACTGGACCCAGTTCACTCATGAGGAACACAGCTAGCTTCAGACCCTGTAGACTCTGTATCTAGACAATCTCTGACCAGATCCTCCTTAACCAAGGGGAAGTCTTCCTTTCCCCAGACCTTTTATGTCCAGGGTCTGGGATTCTCAAGGGGAAACCTTAGCAGTGAAGACTGAAGAAAATGAGGTATTCAGTAACTCTGCCTTTCTCAGCATCCTCTATTATCAGTGCACTCACCTCATTTGGCAGAAGACACATCTTCCCTAGTCTTCGTTTTGCTCTTGACATATTTAAAGAAGTCTTCCATGTTATCCTTGACCTCCATTGCCAGATTTAATTCCAAGTGGTGCCACAGATTTTCTCATCATATCCTTGCACGCCCTGACACTGTTCCTATATTCCTCCCAAGTGGTCAGACCTCTTTTCCTGTTTCCATAAACTTTCTTCTTCCATTTGTGTTTTTCCATGAGCTCCTTGCTCATGGATGTGGTTTTCCTGTCACATTAGCCTGATTTCTTACTCTCAAGGGTGCACTGATCTTGAGCTTAAAACAAGTGTGCTTGAATACTGACCAGTTCTTTTGGACACATTTACATTCCAGTGCAATACCTCCAAGTAGTCTTGAAAAGGTCAGAGTTGGCTCTTGTGAAGTTCAGGGTTACAGTCCTACTCATAGCCTTGTTTCTTCCTTGAAAGACCCTGAACACCAAAATGTCACGGTCACTGCATCCAAGGCTGTCTCCAGCCTTTACGTTAACAAGACCTTCTTGTTTGTTAGGACAAGGCTCAGCAGCACAGCCCATTGGCTTCTCTACCACCTGCATCAGAAAGTTATCTTCCACACATTGAAGGAACCTCCCAGGCTTTTTGTGTCTGACAGTGCTGTTTTTCCAGAAAATATCAGAATGGCTGAAGTTCCTCATGAGAACCAGTGCCTGCGATTGTGAGGCTACTATCTGCTATCTGTAGAATGCCCTGTCAATTTATTCCTCCTGGTTAGGTGGCCTGTAGTAAACACCCACAACAGAGTCACCCGTATTAGTTTTCCCCTTAATTCTTATCCATAAGCTCTCCATTTGTTCATCATTCATCTCTAGAAAGAGTTCAATGAATTCCAGTTGCTCTCTCAAACAAAGAGCAACTCCATTTTCTTGTCTTGCTGGTCTGTCTTTCCTAAAAAGTACATAACCATCCATGACAGAATTCCATTTGTGTGAGCTGTCCTACAATGTATCTGTGATTGCAGTGAGGTCATGGCCCTGCCAGATCTCGAATTTCTCCTGTTTCTCATGCTGTGTGCATTGCCACTTCAGAGAAGAAATGGGTGCAGACGATGTAGCTTTCTCTGGGAGGATGCAAGAGAACCTCCCCACTCTTAAGATGCTTGGTATTCTCACTTATGTTGTGGGAGGCAACTAATGAACATTTGTCACTGTTCTGGTTGGCCTGGATTATTCCCCAGCCATTTGCAATGCCATGAGCACGGCCATTTTGGATCCCATCCCCAGGTCCTTCACTTAAAGCCCACCTTCCTAGGTTGGCCAGTTTGCTCTCAGTGAGGTAGGCTTTCAAGTCTCCATGACCTGCCTTCAATATGACCTAGCACATTAGAGGCCATCTAATATAGCCTAGCAGCTTGTGAAAGCTTAGCTAACTTCAGTGCTTGCACAGTGTCTTTGAATAGTGCAAGGTGCCAAAGCAAACTGGTTGAAAATAGAGCAGTTGTGTTTGAATGCTTAAAAATACATACAACAGTAAGAATGCTTAAAAATATGCCTGCATTTTTTTAAGAATGTAATGAAAATCTTTGCACCTTTAATTGAGAGCAAAACACACTATATTTGCCTAGAAGAATATGTAGGAAAACATACTATTTGGGGGACAATTTGACAAAGCACAGATTTATTTTTTTTCCAAAGGAAAAGACAGGGGCAAGCAGGCACAACAGCTTGTGAACAGAAGGAAGGTAAAAGCAAAACTGCCTGTGTGCAGACCAAAAACAACCAGTTTCATCCCTGGAGCTGGGACTGAATAAGCTAAGGAATGCCTTTGCAGCCCTTCATTAAAACAGCAGTGGATGTGGACTACATAGAGTGTAGACTTTTTATACTGCAAAATCCTTTGGTTTGGCAGTAATTCTTTCTTTCTCTTAAACAGAATCATACATATTTTTTTTAAAGACTCTGCTTTCCAAAGGAAAGTTAGAACATTCCAAATCCTATTGGGCTTGCTGAAGGCTCCTGCTTGGTGCAGCATGCAGCAGTCTCCAGAACTTCAAAATTCCATCTGGATTAGTGATGGATGGCCCAGGGTGCCTGGTCCAAGAGGTGAGCGCCCAGAAAAACTACAGCAGTGCTCAGAGAAACTAGAGACCCTAAAGCATGATATTAGTAAGTATACAAGTTACAGATTCCCCAAGGACCCATCACAACCTGCACCAATGCTCGTTTTGATTTTAATTTCATGGTCGTTGAGAAGTGTATGTATGTGAACACCTTACATTCATTGTTATTCCACATTTCAGAAGCTGAGAACTGAAAATGCCGTTCTATCTAAGAGTCTCTTATAAGGTGACAACTGTTAACGTTTAAGTGCAACATATTTGCATGTGTATAGAGTATAAGGTTGTCAGCAAGTCCTAGGTAACCAGAAAAGCATGAAAATCCATTTCCTAACTTGGAGGTCTCATTAAACAAAAGGGGACAGACAATATTTCCTTTCATTTAAATATCTGTAAGAGGATCAAAAGCTGAGATAATGGAAGACTATCTTAGGGATTCAGAGGTGGAGTCAATAGGTTGATCTATAACTTTAAATCAATTTTCTGTTTGTTTCTTCCTAAATTTGGATGCTATTTTATGATTTGTCACATTTTTTAACTTGTTTGCAAGGTGAATATTGTTTTAAAAATGAGGAATCTTCTATCATACAGATCAATACAGATATTGAACTGAAGTAACAGAAAAGATCTTACACTCTGGCAAATGTCAAATGATTTCAAAATCAGCTTGACAGCAAGTACACTTGACAGGATTTTATCTGGTATGTAGCATAAGCATTTTAACTGCTCTGTGTGAAGAGAAGAAAAAATTGGTTGTTTGATTGTTCGTTTTTTGTACAATTTTGTTTTCCCTTACTATATTTAACCTTTCCATAATCTAAAATATATTCACCCCGTATATTTGCCAGCAAGCTGCACTGTTGCTGATATCTCTTCTGAAATCTGTAATTTGAATAGAGTTGTAGCAGCATTAGATAATGAGAAGGCTTCTTGCCTCACAAGAGAGTTCTTGCTAAAGGCTGAAGACTCCAGGGCAACTGTACTCCAGAGAACACAAGTAGCTGCTGAGCTGGCTGGAAATCCAAATTTTATCCTGTGGGAAACTCTGACATTCTGTAATGTTTTTATCCTAAATAATAAAACTTTAATTTTCTCTCAAGAGATACATTTTTTTTTGAGAGAATTTTGATCTGGAAATATCAAAGTGATCATTCTAAAATGCTTCCTTCTCCCTACTTATGTCCATATGCTTAATTCTGGTAATGTCTGCTGTAATGAAACTGATTCTGAATTCCCATCTATGACATAGAATTTAACATTTTAGATGGGACTGTAGAGAGAAATCAATACTTAACGTTGTATTTTGAGTTTGAATAACCCTGATAATTTCTCACCAGAAACACTCTTGAAGTGAACATTTTGTTTTTTGAACAAACATTTTGCAATAGACAGCTGTGCTATAAAAATAAACATTTAAATAGTTCTGTTTCTTAATTTCAGTCTCATATTACATAAGCCAGCAATATGAAAAACTCTGCTATTTCAGCATACAGACATTGCTACTAGGTGCTGTCTTTGTTTTTTATTGCATTTTCTTTTTTAATAAAAAAGGAATCTCAAAACCTTAATATAATCAAAACTCAGATTATCTTTAAACCACCAGAATAATTACTAATAGAGTATATAAGTGATATACACAGAATCACTCTACGGTATATCTCAGTATAGTTTACATCTGCCATTAACCTTAATAACTATATCATGGTGCTTTCTCATTCCCTCAACTCACCCATGTCATTATGTTTTTTAATGTTGAGGATGCTTCCTCTTAAAAAGATAAGCTGCTCTCCGCTTAAGTTATTTTTGTTACTCCAATTATCTTTTTCTTATTGGTTTTGTTAAAAATTTGGTAGACATTTAGAAGAAAAAACACTTCAGTGAGCCAATGTGATTAAATAAGAAGAGTCATAGTTTAGATTTTTCTTAAATATAGTTCTTCAGGAAATATTAATGCTGCTAGCAGTACATAAATAATAAAAAATGTAAACATTTGGCAAATTTTAGCTTCAATTTCTCTTCAGAAAAGAGAAACTTTTCTCTCTTGACAGGAAGGTGGTCAGTGTTCAGTAAATTCTGGGTGGGAAACAATATGGACAAGGAAGAACTGTGACATGTAAGAAAGCTGTTATGTAGCATTAAATTTTAAAATATGTGTGGGCTGGCACTTCAGAGGCTCTCAAGTTGCCCTTTACAGGACCCCAGCACCAAATTTCCCATGTGGATGTAAAACAAGATCAAAGTCTTTACTCATTATGTAGATATACAAGTAGATGACATAGTCAGCCACCGTATCTGTTAATGAAACCTGTTGATTTTCTATTTTAAAATATTAGATCAGCTACAAATTTATTTTAATTGGTTTATCTTCCAAGATACTTTATATTAAAAAAAATTCTCAGTAAAATTTCAATTCCTGTTGAAATTCAGATACGATACACTCTGGACAGTGTCAAATCCAAAAAATGAACTGTGGTACTTGGCTAAACATCAGACACTCATTTGTGGCAACTTTTAAGTAAATTGCTGTGTTGTGTATTGTTGGGTCCTTGGAGCATATCTGTATCTTACATTGTGTTTGCACAAGGACAAGTAAATTGAGAGATACAGATCACACCAGATCTTGTATAATGAAAACAATTGGATTTTGTTAGTGCTACCGATTCGAAATTCCTGTAGTTCTGTAATTCTACCAGGTTTGGTTTCATTGCTTAGATGTATGGACTACCATAGTGCTGATACGTATCCAGAGGGAGCCAATGTGGTAAAACAGTAGCACAAGACTTGCTTCTGTTATTATGATGGAGGAATATAGCCCCATTTTTAAATGCTTTAAATGCTCAGAACAACTCAGTTTTCCCACACTTACACCTGGATGTGGTGTAGTGGCATGAACAGACCAAGGTTTATATTTATACAACAGTGTAAATGAGGCAACCTGCTGGAAAGAAGATAGTATAGTTGTATGGTTATAAAACAAACCATAACCCCTCCCAGAGAACAGGCTCTGATCTGTTCTATTTAGGAGTATATGCATATCCTGTACTCTCACTATAGCTCCTCTAGCAGGTGGTAGCTGACCTTAACTGACATGCACTCTTCAATGGGTCTTTCTTCAATCCCGCTTTTTATCAGAACTTATGAGCATGTGAGAACAGGAATTGAGGACCTGATATGGGCAGAATAAGAAAAAAGAGCAAGCACTGATAAACATGCCCTAGCTCTAATTTTGTCAGCTGTGTGGTGGGAAGACTGTTGCCAAGCTCAGCAATTCGTGTCTATCTCAAAGACCTGAAAATGCTTGGTCCATAGTGCTGTCATTCCAGTCATCATGATTCTGACCATACTAATCCCTGCATTAGTCTTTCATAAACAGCTCACAGATCATCTGCAAACTTAAAAACAAAACAAAAAAAAAACAACAAAAAAACCCACAGTTGGTGAGGGCTTATGATGAAGGATAATTTATTTATGTATCTTAATAGAAAGCATAAAATCATAATTTATGTGCATAGCAGTGATAAGATTTTGAACAGAAAGTACTCTTTTACAGTGGTATCAATTAATTTGCCAACACAATAGAACTATTTCAGAGGCACACAAGAAAATGCTAGGATATCCAATTTATAAAACAGTACCCAAGTAGCATGCAAAATCTGATTCTTATTGATTTTGTTTGAATGAGATGTTCAGAGAATGAGCAGAAAATAACACATTAAATGTCTTACACAAGCTAAGTTGCAAACATTGGAGAAAACAATAATAAATAATAATAATAAAATCCTGATACAGGATTATTAAACAGTCAGTGGAAGCGATAATTATCATAAAAAGTAACAAAAAAACAATATTCTTTGAAAACAGTAAGAACCAGACATAGGTAGTAAATTGGAAGTGCTGCCTATGGCACCATATAGCATAATTTATGTTTACTTTCAAGAGATCTTTGGCAACACTAGAAAATGCCATATTCAAGTAGTCTGAATTTGCCTATCACCCTGTGTAGTGGGGGCAAATGATGGAAGAAGACCTACTGAATCACTGGGTTCAATCTTATATAGTTGTGTATGAGGAAAACAGGATTGTATTTCTTCAACTGTCAGTGGTGCTGCACTCCATTATGGCAGTGCATCACTCAGTCATCTCAGAAAATATCTTGTGGATTGCTTCTTTCCCATTTCGCTGTGCTATAGCTTTTTCTTACATTTTGGCTTGGCTTTAATTTCCATTTTCAAGTAATAACATGTGAACAACTGTCACTGTTAGGAGATCAGCTCTAACTTTCACCTTTACCTTATTGATGGGCAGAGTCCTGACCCTGGACTCTGGCAGAACTTTGAACTGCAGATTAAAAAGAAAGCTGAGACTGACTGTCCTAGCACAGCAGAGTTATAGATGAATGACAGTACTGTAACTAGGTTAAATATGTGTGCATTAAACTGTCGTTATACTTAATGAAACAGAATTGTTTTCAAAAAGAAGTTAATATTATAGGAAGTATGGGTTGTGCCCCTAGAATACAAAAGGAAATACAGTATGTAATAGCTTACTTCACATCTATAGATCTTAGCATGGAGAGTCACAGAAAACAGGTCTGGAAGGGATCCGAGAAGGTCAGTAAGTCTATACCCTGCTCTAAGGCAGGATAAGCTATATATAAATCACTCCTGACAGACAGCTGTGTTATGTCCTGATAAAAAAAACACCATTGAAGGAGACACTACAGCTCCCTGGGCAGTTTACTCAGCTATCTCACCATAAGAAAGCTTATTTATTGCTGCAGTGTAAGTCCCTGCTTCTTTTCTGTCCTCAGTTTAATAGAGAAAAAAAAGTTCTATTCCCTTTCTCTTTGCAGCAATCATATACTACAACATAGTAGAATACTCAAGAGAATTACTCCATATATATAAACTGTGATATGGGCCATATTCTTCTCCCAATTTTAGTAAAGTGTGTCTATTCAGGAATTACCTACCATATAGGTAGGTAATTCTGTTACTGAACAGAAAGTTGGAGTGCCAATTTAAATTTTACTAGTGACTGTCCACTGCTGTTCCCAGTGGTTATTTTTAGTTATACACACAGGACTTGTGCAGGTACTCTGTACTCATTCTGCCCTGGCTTCAAACCAGGAGTTCATGAGCTCAGTGTGATCGATCACGTTAGCAGGACATGGTTATTAAGCCTGCTAGTCTCTGGGTCAGCACAGAAAGCAGAGTAAGCTCATACCTCTCTAGAGCTGTCTTTTTTAGTTCTAAATGACTGCCTGTCCAGGGTGGTAACCTTGAGTCAAGGCAGGACACAAAGGCTGTGAAGCACTAGTTGCTCCAAAATATCAGTGTAGGTGACATACACAGATCACCAAGATCAAAGGCAAGGCAAGGTGACTAATTAAAAGATCTCTTCTTTGCTGACCCAATACATGATTCTCTGCATGTTGAGTAACAGCGGAAGTCAGTACAACATACTTTGGATTGCAGCAGGAGCCCATCTACAATGCGATGATAAAGAGGCATGGCCTAAGGCCTTGTGTGGGAGTAAGGCCACTGGCCTTGGCGCTTGAGGAGAAATAAGCACTTCTTACAGCTCTGGATTTTGTATATAAGGTGCAGTTGATTGGTAGGTCAGTGCATGAGTGGACTCATAGGAGACAGGGCCATTGGTAGTAGGATGTGTGAAGATCTCACTGCAGGGAAGATGATGTGCACAAATTTCACACACTCCTATACATTAGCTCTCAAAGTGTTTTTGTGTGGTACACCTTACTTGGCATCCAGAATTGAACAAATTAACTAATTATTAATGTATGATATGAAGGAAATGGAACATGACAGATTCACATCCTGGCTCACTACTTTTATGCATCTATCCATGTTTGTACATCCACACAGGTAAGAGAATAATTTAGCTCAAACGTGGTTGTATTTCACCTGACATTTTCACTTTCCTCTCTTCTGCCCTTTCCTTTAAATGACTCAACTACTTTCCTTTAAGTAGGATAAGAATTGAACAGCTTTCCCATATCATCGAAATTAGATAGCATTTACCCTTCCCCAGTGTTAAAGATCAACTAGGAAATGACAAAAAATCCCCTTCTCCACCAACAGAACAAAATATGTCACCTAATAAACTAGGGAGAACTGTGAGAAATGTATATGTACGTATGTGTGTGTATATATATATATATATACACATGCTTATATGTAGTTATTTCTTTAAAAATTCTTCACAGTATTTCCTTTACTTCTAGTGCATACATTAGTATTGTGAATACATGACATGATAACAAAAATAGATAGTTTACAGTTTATTCTAAATGTTCTTTCTGAAATTAAGGAAATTGGCAATAACACAATAACATATTGTGTTTGGAATAAGGATTCTATATTTTTGTTCTTGAATAAATGTGAAAATAAATCTGTATTAATAGACATTTAACAGATACCAGAACATAGCTTCTGTTCTCAAAAGCAGTCCAAATTATTACTTGAAAAATAACTCCAAAATTTTGCAAATTATATTCTTTGTCAGTCCAAAAAGATTTTTTCCCTCAAAGCACACATATTTTATGAATGTAGATGATTGACAAGTCTATAACTAAGAAAAATATTTCTAATGACAGCTCACCTGAAATCTATCCTTTTTTCACACCTGGATATAAGGATGGGAAAGAAGGTTTTTTCACGTTCCATGTTTTGCTTTCCTCTTGCAACTTGCTGAATTCAGATGTACAGCATAGCTTTACAGTATCACTTTTATTACTAACAATTGTTATATACAAGTTTTCTTTTAATTTTAAGATGGAATTTATGTATTTGAATATGAACACAGAGGGCATAGATCATGAGAAATTATGTTCTGTATTACATTCTATTTTTAAAAGACACATGAGTAAGGGACAAGGGAAATGGGAGTTTCAGAACAGTAGAAAATAAATAAAGAACAGATCTCTTCCAATGCTTCTAGCAGTGGAGATGTGTTCTGTCTCAGGTTTAAATCCAGTATCAACAGACTTGGTTGCGCCATTAAAATCCACTGAGGTTTGGGATTCTTCACTTTGCTAGGAATGCCAGAACATCCTTAAAACAATATGTTTAGAGACATATCCTATCTTTCTTTTCTATGAAAAATACATTTAAAAAACTGAAACAAAAATCCTAGAATATGGCTTTCAGCCACCAAGAGCTTTGCACACAATGTCATTAGGAATTTGCTGTACACTGATGCTCAATGCCTTCCCAATCTACAAGCTAATCAGGATGGTGCAGATCTCTTATTCTGTAGCCTATTTTTGTTTCCTTTGGCCAACCTTGTCCTGACCGAAATTGCTCTTTTTTCATACTGATCTTTTGGGACATGACAGTTGAATACAGGAATTGTTCTGAATTCTGAAACTCCAACTGTGACCTTGACACACTGTATGAAGGAAAAGAAGTCCTTCTTTTCCTCTAATCCACAAACCTGTTACAGCTTTTAATATTAAACAAAAGATGCTTCATACTGCAAATTGCAGTCACAGAATTAAGTCCCGAAATCCTTTCTTTTTCAGTTTGCCTGTTCAGTAGGATTTCAGTTGGATTAGTGTTTGTCTTGATCACTGTTTTTACTGAACAGTATGAAAACTACTCAGCCGCATTTTTCTTGTTTTTTGGAAGGATTTTGAAAGTTCTAAGTTTGCTAACAAAGGTAAAATAAGAATAATTCATTTTCTCATACCTGTATGGAGGGCCTGAAGCATTTTAGCTTCACACACATTAGAATTACTTGCTTTTACATTAAATAAGAATATGGAGAGTTTATAGGGAATACAAGTAGATTGGATAGAAAAAGTTCCACACATTACCAATGATAAGGAGTTGTTCAGAACTCTGAAGTCATGTTTACCTAAATGTCAGAGGAGGTTGCTTATACCCAGGATTATGAGCTCAACATTTTCCTTGTGCGGTTTTTGCTGTAGACTACAGGTTACCTTTGCCCCAGAAAAAGCTGTTGGTTACTACATGCTATACTCTACGTGAACAGCAAATTAAAAGCAGAGAAACATGTCTGCAGCACAACAGACTATTTTAGTACCCAATGAAACTAGGGTAAAGGTTGCAGCTGGTTAACAAATATTTTGGCACTGCATGTAAAGGAGTGAAAAAGGAAATCCAGAATGCTGAGGTTTGCACTATCAAAAGCTTTTCAATTCACATTAATTTTTAAACACCATAAAATGCTTGGCTTGAACATACAAGCATTAAATTGCATTCATAACATTTTTTAATAGGATGGCTTGAAACAAGGAGCTGCTGACACAGATCTTTTGAAGACAGCTCAAGCATTACATTTCAGTGAATGAAATTCACTTTTGAACTATTACTATATCAAGGCAGTTGATGGAAACATAAAGTAGGACGAACAAATCTACTGTTGTTGCTGTGCTCCTCCTAAATGTGGTTCAGAAGTTGTGTTATCTTCTTTTAGGACTTGACTTCACTGTACTGGTTAGTGTAAATTACTACACTTGAACAATATCCATAGGGTTTAACAAACATGCAGGAAGAGAGATGGGCAAAACTAGAGTAGAGAAGGTGCCTATTAACAGAGAGGCTTGATGAATTTTCCGACTCCATACCAATATCAACAGCATTGAGTTTGCAAACTGTTCCTCTGTCTGACAGCTTTGCCTTGGGTATGGTTCAGTTTGAACTGGAAGTCTTTACCAATGTGGCTGAATATTCAGTTAGGCAGTGAGCTGGTCTTGTGCTCTGGGCTAATCCTGCTTTCTTGGACGAGCCTTTAGTCCAGAGGATCTCACCACAAGGTTAGGCCTCTCCTCCTGCCTACCATACAAACCAGGTTTGTGGCAGATGTGAGCCAGGCAGCCCAGTCTGTGGTCAGTCTATGGGGTGAGGAAATTCACTGCAAGTGAATTAGAGAAGAAATTACAGTAACACAGGGAAAGTGCTCGCATTCCCAGACTAATATACACTGGAGACAGTATTTAAGTCAAGCTAAGATTTCCTTAAAGAGTAATAAGTATATACTGTTCACAGATATCTAGTCAATCTTTGTTTACCTCCAAAGAACAGAGGCAAAGTTAGTGTTGTTTCCTATTTCTCAGAACATCACTGGACTTTTACCACTGCAGTATGTAACTTGGCATACTGAGCTATCAGGAGCTCTAGTGCATATTTGCTCTTGTTCTTCCAAAAACACTATCTCCTTTACCTGACACTGGGAAGAGAGGCAGGAGAGGCTGCAGCTGAAAAGTACGTGATGTTGTTTTGAACACATTTTTGGAAGCTGGAACAATATTCTGGAATTTTCTCACCAGTCCAGTTTCATTTTGACTGAATTGCTGCCAGTGGCTGACATCAGCAGTCCTTCGTACAACAGAACCAATGTATGAGTTTTTGTTCCAAATAAAATACAAATATTTTCCACAAGAAGCTGTAAGAAATATAAAATGAATAATCTGTCCTACCACATACAAGGCAGTTAGCAGAGGGTTTTTTTTTTTTGACACGTCCAGCTGAATGGAGAGTCAGTCTGTATTTCAGATTTTCTTATAACCGCTTCATGTACTTTTCAGTCACCCCATGTAACAAGACAACTGCAGAAGGGATTGAAGGACCTGAATGACTATGAAGTACAATCCACATTTTACAAAGGAGGTATGATATTACAAGACTTATTAAAAAAACTTAACACATTATCAACAGAAACTGTTCTACATGTATCTTTGACAGTTATTTACCTAAAGAAGTTTGTAATGAATACAGCATCTAGTTATTTTCAATGATTTTTTTACCTTGCTTTTCTGACATATAAGCATGAGTAGTTAAAATTCCCAACAACACTGAATATTTTTTCCAAAGAGAGGCATGGCCGTAGATGTCTTTCTCTGAAGATCTACCTGGTGGTAGCAGGTCATAATTTATTTATTTTTTTTAAATTTATTTGTGTAGTTTTAAGTCAATGTAATATATCTAGAAGTTTATGGACTTTGAGTTTTCCAAGGTTTTCTTTAGAGTATGGTATCTTATACAAAAAAAATCAAAAAAATATTTGCTGTAAGAACATTCCATTCCTTTGAATGTGCTAGAAAATAATCTAAGTTTCTCTTGCATCTGTAACAATAAATGTAAATTGAGAATATGGGAAAATGTAGGCAGGTTGACAAGAGAAGTGCATCCTTGTTCCACTGCCTTCATAAGAAAATAAGTGCCTCCTAAAAGGTATAATTCAGCCAAATGGGTATTGGGCTCAGCAGAGTCCAGTATCCTGTGCCCTCTATTGCATAGGAGCTTGGATGGACTTGTTTTCTAGTCTTTAAACTCAGCAAATCTATGAAGCAGAACAGGAAGGCTCAATCAGGATGGGTTTTATGAACTGAAAGGGGAGCAAGGGAAAGCAAAGACCAAGCAGAGCAAAAAGAGAAGGAAAAAGAAGGAACACTTCCAGTCTTATAAATCAGAAGTGAAGTGTTGGTGACAATTCTCACTTCAATGTAACACCAGAATAAGACCTATATGTAACTATGTTGAAAAGCCTTGCAGGGGAAAGTATAAAGCTTTTTGAATTTGAGGCTCTCTAGAGTCTTAGGGGAAAAAATGCTCGAAGAAAAACGCTCATAAAGGAGTTTTTGTCTTAATAGTATATAAAGCAAATTATGTTATTGCTTGAGGTATACAAATCGTAGTGTTGCATTTCTGTGTTTTTCTCAGCTTACGAAGCACTGATAGTACCTAATATATGTGAATAGTGCCATAAATACCAGAAAAAGCACTGTAGCTCATATTGCAAGAAACCGATAAACAGCCAACAATGTATAGCTAAATGTGAAATTACTGCTTCTCTACAATACCACCCTAGGAAAATTGTCATTTTCAGATATGATCTGTACAGTCAAAGTCTGATGACTGCCTCAAGACGTCCATTTATCACCCCAAATGAATCAAACTGAGTGAACAGTCAGCTATACATGATTATATTTGAAGGCAACACATCAGCACCTATTGGCAAAATTTCCAGCAGCAGTCAGATAACAGAAGCAGGAAATAAGAGTACAACAATAGATTAGGTTAGAACAGGATATTGTAGAATCTCAGCTTGATTCATAAATATAAAATAATGAACTGCTCCTTTAGCAGTCTTACCTGTCAAACTGTATTAAAAAACTTTGAAAAGTGTTATTGTTCCCTGTTACAGCTGAAGTTTTGGCCAAGGAATTAAACGTAGTCTACAGAAGCAAACGCATCTACTTTTTTTAATGTATGCAGAACTGAGAATCAAGAAAAAAAAAAAAGAAGAAAATAAAGTATGTAATGCTCATTTTTAAGTTATGACTTCCACCCTGATTTTTGCTTTTGGAGTCCAAGAAAACACTTATGAAACTCTACAATGATTTTTATATTTGGAATCTGAAAGATTCTCCAGAGCTATGATTCACTGCCTATGCAAAAAAATCAATAAAATAAAATAAAATAAAATAAATTTGAAAATCAAGCTGAAAATCTGTGCAGAATTACTATTCGTCTCCAAGCATTCGTTGGAGAGCATGAGGAATGTTTGAGCAGGAAAATCTAGCTTCCAGATGAAGGATCAAGGTAACTGGAGGTAAAGCAGATCAACAGATGCAAGACTGAGAAATATCTGAAAATCCAACCTTAAGAAAGCAATTTATTGTACAGAGCACCTCACATGGCTCTTTGTCTTGCAAAATGTAGAATTTACAAATCAAATCCATCACCAAACTGGATGCATTAAACACCGAGCTGAGTATTAAAATGGGAAGGAAACTACTTCCTGACATATCAGTCAGTCTCTGTGTTAATTGGTATGGCTTAGAGGGCTGTGACCTGCCACAGTGAGAGAAGCCACTAAATAATAGCTTCTCCATTGCTGATCAGAAGCACTGCTATTCTATTCTCTTTGAGTCACAGCAATGCTATGAACACTGAGCTTCACAACAGGAAGAGCTCTGCACCACTGGGCAGACATCTGCTTGTATTTACAAAATTCTACCTCTTGCAACACTCTAGAGGACAAAACCTAATTTTCTATGTTGCACGATCTGTGAAATGCTCCTGAGGGTGAACTGAGTGCACCCACTGGAGTAGAAAACTATGGAGGCACTCCTACACAAAATCTGAATATCTCACCACCTGGACTTTCCCCACTTAAAATTCTCGTGGTTTAGAAATGTATTTGAAGACTGCTAAGAAGTAAGTCCAACTGAGTTACAGATGAACTAAAGAATGCTCCTGTATAAGGCTGCCTAATGAGAAAAGATGAACCTGCATGTTTACAATTAGGATCTGCAAAAGAACTAGCTAAATATTTCTAGTTTTGCAGACACTTAGGCTAGAAAACACACCCTTTTCTTAATAGCACAGACTCTAGAACACTCATTAAATCACAGTGAATATGACAGCATTTTCCAGACCTAACACTGAGTTTACTTCATGGAAATGGAATTTCAAAGGATGGGCATATCAGGCTTGCCAGAACCTCAATTGTCATTCAGATTCAGGTTTGTAGCTAGTTCCCCATGGAAACTGAAGTCATGCGGACAGTGTTGCATAGAGCCAACAGAAGAAGATAACACCCTGTGCCTGAGCACATATGCATCACAGATATCAATTTTAATGGGATAACTGCATTCTTTCTTTTTGAGAAGAAACCAGAAGTAGATGTGCATGTAAACCCCTCTTGTGTGTATGAATTGCCTGTGAGTTCTCAGCAACTGTCGAATTTGATGGATCGATAGCTCTTGTGGGTAAGTAGTGGTCCCACCCAGGGCGCACCATCTAGGAAAATATGTCATCGTGACGTTCTAGCACAGTTGAGCATACCATTCCACTTGAATATAGCAATAATGTCCAGGATGGTATAGATTTTCACCAGACAGGAAAGGAGCAGATGGTGGTGGCCTGCTGACTTTCATTACATCTACAGCCACAACAGATTTACTAACACCAGAGTGCTGTGCCATGTATCTGTAGGAGTTTGGCAGGAACAGCTTCCAAGAAGAAATGTCCATATATTTTTAGACTGGGAAAAGGGACACATAAAGAGGTGTGTTGCATCACCAGCATGATGTAGTTTCTGAGAGACTGGTCCATGAGGTTAATCTTTTGCTCTCAGAAATTAGCCACATATAAATGTAAATCACCAGGAGGGTCTTTTGATTCATGCCTAAAACTATTAAGACTTGGCAAAACTGAATATGATGGTGGTATCTGCCATGATATTAGTGTATCAGAAAATAGCAGAGATTCAGCTGGTGCTGGTACAACATTAGAAGAATGAGATCTAGGAGATCTAGTTGCCAGCTGGCCTCTAGAAACCATCTAGGTTGATAGGTTTTACTGTCCTTGAGTCCGGAGCTTCCCAGAGCTTTTCGCTATCCCTGTTATCCTTTGTCAACCACACAAATTGCTGTTTGTTATAATGCATTGATGTTGTAAGATGGTAGCAGGCAGTGGTCCTACAGGTTCCACAGTCTGTGAAGGAGTAAGAGACAGATAGATATAAGAGATAGATATAGGAGTCTGCACGATTCTAGTCATGGCCCTGAGGATTTCATTCTTGATGAAGCACGAATTTACCTGTGGCAGACTAAGGAAACTGCAAGTATTTTGGGGTAGACACAAACAAGGCAAACAGCCTGGGATCTTCTCATGCTGGTCATGGGAGCAGTGCAAACATGGCCTAACTCTGCTTACCTCCTTGCAGTACTACAGGTCCATAGAAGAAAGAGGTGAACAGGCAAACACCTACATGCAAGATTTTTTCTCAACTGAGATAATTGTATATATAAAGCATCAGCATTAATGAAGCATTTCCAAGTCTTATTACAGATTTCTTAAGGTTTGAATATTTGTTTTGAAATCTGTGAAAAACATAAAAATACTAGGTAAGTGTTAAGATTATGCCACTTTCCTCCAAAAGGCCCAAAAGTGACAAAAAATATTCTAATGATCCTTTGGCAAGATGCTCTGAATTTGCAGGAGGTGGAATTTGGAGCCATAAGCAGCCAAGGGAGGCTTCTTTCCAAGCTGAGCCAGCTGCTAGTGCATAGAGGAAAGTGAGCCAGACTCCATTTAGTACATGGACACCATTTAGTACATGAGGGATGCCACAAGGAGAGAAATTCTCTGGGAGAACACTGCTGCTGCACAGACCCTGCTGTGCTTCCGAAGTGCTGCTGGTGGCACCCTGCTGGTCCTTGCAAGGCAGCAACTGTGCTGTCTTCTGGTTTTGAGCTAGAGTGTTTGTAGGCATTCTTCTGCCTACACTGAGGTGTGGCAGGACTAAATTACACCACAAGTTTGTAATTTCAAAGTTTCCTTAACTATGAAATGTTTGACAGAGTATAAATGTTGGAGATTTAACAGCACCAGAGAAAAGTCCTTAATCAGTTAATTAAGGGAAAAGAAGAAGTACTTTAACAAAGACTATTTGTTTCATAACTATCAAAGTTCCTGTCAATTTCAGAACCATAAAATGACTAGCACTTTGATAAAGCAACTATTAGAACAACATTTTGCAATCATACTTTGTAAAAAAAAAACAGCAAAATTCTGCAGTAAGATTTTCTGATCCTATTTTTCTTCATTTTTTGTGCTTCTGGCAAATTAAATGAGCCATTATAGTTTAATAGAAAGACATATAATTTTGGACTGGATTATGATTAAAACGAATGATGTAAATTAACTGTATCTGAATCACTGCTTTCATATTCAGAAATACTGTTTGGTTCAGATGATATTTTATGTCTCTATCACAAGTACTCCACTTTCAGATGAAGCAGAAAATCTAAAACTATCTATGATATATAGACAAAATCACAGTAATTATCTGCATGAAGTCAAGTGTCTGAATGTAGAATTCACTCTTACTTGCTGGCTTTTAATTTATCTCTGACTTGCCAGTCCTGCTTGATGTGCTGTTGTGATAAAGGTACAACCCTATTGTATACATTTGCAAGAAATTCGGCATATTATAAACTGTACATCCAGAACCTGCACAAAGATTTAAACAATTGAATTTGAACTGTCATTACTGGGGAATACTTTCTTTATTAAGCTAATCAGAAATCAGCACTTTATTATATAGCTACCATTATCAAGAGTTAAAATAAAAATAGTTGTTTTTTTTTTGTTTGTTTTTAAGATACTTTTTCAAGAATGTTTTTTAAAATATATATACTTAGGTCTCCCAAATGAGTCTATAGAGATAGAGGTGTACTGATAAACTGAACTGAACTTGTAACCAAATCCTCAGAATTATTTAGAAGCACTCCTCTTGATTCCTGTCCAGGGACTGGCCCTTTTAAAGGCCAACAGTTTCAAGCTTGTGAATTATAGAGGGCTGAAGCTAGTGCTGAGCAAAACTTCATTTTGAAAGCTCACTTAACCTCTCTCTGCTACATTCACTTTCTGACATGCAGGGATACGTGTCCCCAAAGGTGGCTTATGAGAAAAATAAAGGTATAATGAAAAGCTGCTCTTCTTAAAAATTACCTCTTGAAACTGTGGCTCAGTATCTTTCTGACAGACCTGAAAGGGTTTCAAGTGGGTTGGTCAAATATCATGTGGCAGCAGTTCACCCTCTCAGGTTGGCAGCAGCTGTTGCATTAACAAGTAAGCACAACCTGTGATTAGTGGCTGCAATACTGTACTTTACCCAGGGAATTGATAACCACCTTCAATTGCTGACAGCAGTTCATTTTCTCCAAGGTGAAGGAGCGAATATGAACCCTTGTATCCGATTATAAGGTCTTCTCTCCAGGTTGATCTGGAAGAGCTGAGCTGCTGGAAAGTCTAAAGAGAAGTGAGATGAACCAAGCAGAGGTGAAAATTACAGGGTTGCACAACCCAGCTCTAGACATTTCTAGACTCTCTCAATTCATATTTTCTGTTCCCAGAATCTGTGCTAAGACAGATATAGAAAAATATATTTTCCATCCAACTTTCTCTGGTCACACAAGCATCTGGAGCATATTTATTGGTTATGTAAAGAGAAGTAAAAAACGAGTAATGACAGAGACATGAAGACTTGATTATTTCTTTCAGCTTTACACTTTTTATTTACTGATGATAGTAGAACTTATCAGATAATCGAGCATTTGATCACATCTTCTGGAATTCATAAATCTTTGCTTCTAAAAGCACAGAGTAGTTGAAGATTCTACTTGTGGATGGTAATGAGATCTTTAAACATTTGATTGGACTTGTAAATAATTACTGGTAGCAAAGAAAGCAAGCGTTTGAAAAATAAATTTCCATTTCCAAATAAGTGTGCCAGATGGTCTTATTTTCATATTTAAAATAAGTGTACACTGACATTGTGAATTTCCTGTCTTACATACTCTTTCCTGAGAAGTAGGACTAGATGTGAAACGGTTGTATCTTCTAATTTCTTTAGTCAATAGTCATTTACTCAGGCTATCAATGATGGATCCAGTTAATAATAGATGTGCAGGTGTATCTTATCTATGGTACCACTCAAACATCCATTTTACATGGAACGACAAGTGACCAGTTCATTTACTATAGCAACAAGTAATCATTCGCACTATAATTGCTTTGCATTGCATAGGTTTATAGATTACACAGTTTTGCACCACTGTACATTTTTGTTCATGAAAATCTGTGTTAGGTTTTATAGCAAACAATGTGAAGGAAAACCTCATAGTGTTGTATAGATATTTTTAAAGTTAAAAAAAAAATTTAAGAAAGTTTTATTTTCTGAAATTCTGAAATAATAGTTTTCCAAACATGGGAGAGATTTCAGAAAACATGGTGTTTGGTGAATATCCTAGTTCCATTATAGAAACACTATTGTATATGGTTGGTACATAAAAAGAAACTGAAATTGAAAAAGAAAGACAAACTTTGAAATTATGTACAATTTCGCTTATATACTGAGTGATAAGTTATCTTATAATACTGAGTGATTAGTTATTCTTAAACAGTTTAT
>VXAB01001690.1:128265-203014 GCA_013399175.1 Odontophorus gujanensis
AAAATTAATTTTTAATTTTAATTTAATTTTTAAGGTTTAATTTTCAAGGGTTTTTTTTTTTTTTTTTTTTTTCAATTTGGCTTAATTTTCAAGTTTAAACTGGTAGAACTGTTTCAACACATCTTACATGCAGAAAAGATCATTTTCTTTTCCTCAAAAATACCTAGGTTTCCATGTATCAAAGTTCACTTATCACAGTGACTCTTGTAATAGAACAAATTATCAAGCTTTCTTTGTGGTACAGAAGGGGTCACGTATCTCCAGTTTGCAACGCCGTAAGCAGAGTAAGAAAGTAAAATCGCTCTAACTCAAAATATGAAAAAGGACAGTCTTAGTCCACCTTTTGTCATTTTGGGTTTGAATTTTCTTTTTTTGGACAATATTTATTTTTTTATAATTGTACTTTTCACACAGAAAATATTTAATTACAACTTTCTCTTTTTAGTTTAAAATTATGATGTAACATTGAAAATTTGGAGAGAGTGTCTTCAGAAATTCTATTGATACACTCAGCTAATGAAATTTTAGTGAAACTATGTTAGAGTTTAGCTTTGATCCCCCACAAATGACCATTAAAAAAAAGGCAAAGGTTGCCCAACTGAAATTTCACTCTACAGGTGGGGATGATCTGACAGTGATCTACATTGTCTCAGTCTAGAGCTGGAAATCATTTTAGCAAGCGATTATAGAAAAGTTAGTAATCACTTTGAGAAAGTCTTCTGGTTTAGTTCTCTGGCATGGTAGTCAGTTCTTTTCTTTCTTCTTCTCTTCTTTCTTATCCTCCCTATATGAAGGAATAGATTAATTCACGAATTCTTATTTTCTTTGTCACTGGGCTGTGCTGCTGCCTATCACAATTTGAGGGGATGTTCAGCTTGTCAATTCAGTCAATTTTTGAAGTTTCCTCCAGTCATTTCCTTTGTCTCCTTTGAAGAATCATTCTATTTCAAGTAATCTAAAATTGAGTGGTGCCAGGAAACTAAAATAGGTTTAACAGTAATCTTGTTCCTCTTTGTGTCATCCTCCTGCACAAGTTAATAAGCCTCAGGTTTTCAACCCAGATGTTTGTTTATTCAATACTTATCTTTTCATGTTCTGGCTAAGAGTCTCCAAAGGAGGCACCTATGGCATTGTGAGACTTCTCAGTCATGAGCTTGTAATTCACTTTCTTTGCAGAAAGGACAGTCTGAGATTTAGAGGCTTTCAAAAAACTGGTTTTCATACATTGGATCGGTTTGACCATCTCTGAGCTCTGAATGCAAATTTGTATGACCTTCCCTACCAATTCCACTGTTTTTGCTAGGTCTGATACTTTGAGCCAGTTATTACATTTTGATCCTCCAAATATTGCCTCAAGTTAGGCATATGTCCTATGTTATATCCTCCAGGACATTTCCAAGTGTTTAACAATCAGATAATTGTTTTTGCTCTTATCAGAACAGTTTCACCTTGTTTCTCCAATCCACTAGAATGCTTGAAATGTTCTATGTTTGGTAGCTATTGGGCATTAGTAGTTTCAGTGGTCTTCTACGATTTTCGTGGTTTTGGCAACACAATTTTTCAAAGGGAAAAGATTTTCACAAATATGAGAAGATGGGAAATAGGAGGAAGGATAGAAAGAACAAACTGGTGTTAATCCTAATCTGTGATCTCATGCATAAGAATTTGCTGTACCTTTTCAGTTGCTGCCAATTTCAGTTTTCTGCCAATTCCAGTTTTCTGCCAAACGTCAATTTTCACACAGAGTGTGAAATGCTATCCATTTCCAAATTTATAACAGATCTGTTGAATTTGAACTCACTCCAGTAAATTGCAGTTAATTTAAATACATCACAAGCAAAATGGAAGGAAATTTTCCACTTAAGCAGAGTGAGGGAAATGAGCGCTGCCCTTTTGGTTGGATCAGACTCATCTACAAGGAGTCTGATCCTTGTGAAAATCATTTAACAAATGCTGTAGTTCAATAGTATGAAGATAAATGACAAAATGCCTATTGCTCATCTTACTGGTAAACTAGTGGCTAACCACAACACTTTGTATAAGATATTATAATAAGGAGTACAAAAAACACTGATCAAATGAGGGTAAAAAGGAAAATGTAAATTAGCTGTGTTATATTATGCCTACGCTACTGATTGTATTTTGTAGACTCTTGTCTAAAATTGAGTTTTCCATACTGGATAAGAAAACCTAAGAAAACCTGATAAGTAATATTCTAATACAAGTACATTTGTGTTTCTGAAATAACAAGCCACTATGCAGACCTAAGTTCTCGTTTATCAGGGGAAAATGGAAGAAACTTTTTCAAGGTTGAAAATATTTTAAACTAAGAATCTAGTGACAGTCAAGGAGACAGATGTTTTGAGTCAAGTAGCTGTGTGCAGTCTTTAGCATTAAATTATTATTATTACTATTAAACAGAGTTCAATAGTTCGGAGAAGGAAGATCTATAGTATTAGGCTCCCAGGTACCTTCCACTAGTAGCACATCAGTCTAACATCCGTTTTGTTGATTCTACTTCATATGTGATATGATTAAATGGCGTTAAACATTATCATGTCATTTGGTATGATTCAGTTTCAGTAGACAAACATGATGAAAGTATTAGGTAAAACAAGATTGATGGGTAAATTGCTTCTTCTCCCTCTAGTACATTTCATCAAGGTGAAACCAAAACAGTTTTCTGCCTTGAACAGAAAGAGAATCATTCTCCCCCCTGACTAACCAAAGGCCTTGAGATCTTGGGGCCTGGCATGCCTGAAAAGGATGCCTCTTTGCAATGTTATATAGTCTATACCGCCTAAGCAAAATTTCAGGTTCACAAACACAATATCAACTTGACACCATGTTTTCTTCTTTTCTGAAGGTTTTTCTTATCCTTTTGGAGTACCTCTCTGCTCTTCATGCTGTATCTAGATTTTGATCCTGAACTCCCCAGGAGCTGGCTGTGCTGTCTTGCAGCAGCTGGTCGTGCAAGGAGATAAAGACTTTGGAGTCACAAAATTAATCTTAAAAACAAGAGAGATCAACATGCCTTCAACAGTTCAAACATTTATTTAAACAGGAGAAGGGAAAACTAGGTCAAAGACTAAACCCAAGCAAAACAAGATAGGAAAAAGTAGCATGCAGATAAGATATACAGTATATAGCCAAATACAACATGAATAAGCAAATAATACACAAACTATATCAAAAGGATTTCTCAGACATAAACATGTGGATGCATAAGAAAGGGGACCTGAGGAAGACTATTATCTTCTTTCCTCAGCTCCAGTAAATGCTGTCAACTGTTCCTTCATTACTACTGAGATGCACAGCTAGTTGGCATTCTGCTGGAATGCTGGGTATTTCTTACTTTGAAAAGTACTCAGTTTGTCTCCATTTTTCATGGAGGCACCTTGAAGTACAGTATCTGTAGGTCATGTCTACAGTCATAGCAATGGTTTCCAGTAGGACTAAGCCTAGAATGAAAAGGTTCCCAAAGAAGCTCCTAGTTTGGCTCTTTTCACTTACTTGCTCTCAGGGAGTCACACAAGTAGGAATTGGCAATGTCAACGTAAACCACTGACAACTATTTTCTACATTTTTTAATGCTGATATGCTGGGTATTTCAGGTAGAACTTCACTGCTTGTCTGAATTGCTGACCAGCTTTTGCTGTGCTAGAAGAGTTGACACTGAGATTGCAGAGGTAGTTTTGCAGGAGTCTGTCTGAATCTCCTCTCACAAGTAGTAACTGTGGAGATGGGAACAGTAATGTGAGAATATAGTAAACAGCTGTGTTGTTGGAGTTACTGGTTATGGAGCTGCACAGTGGTTTTTTTCAGAGCATATCATGCACAATTTGAAATTGCACTAGGCCTGATGTGGTGTATCAGAGCCATATATACAAATTGACTTCTGATGACTGGAGTGCTCTAAAGGCCTGATGAGACTTGAAGTAAGCAGGGCAAGATCATACTCCATCACACTGTCGTGGTAGGCAGGTTCCTTCTTTGCCACTGTGTTGCATCATTTGCTTTCCTTCTCAGAAATATCTAAAATGTGATCAGCAGGGAATTCCACCTGTTAGAGAAGATAAAAATGGTATGGAGAAGAGCAGGTAGAAAAATTAGATGTCTGAATGAGGCTTCTAGGTCCTCCTGATAACATGGCTTTCACTAAACCACAGGACATTTGCCACTCACATAAAGTTTAAGCCCCTTTTCTTGTTTTTGGGCATAAGTAACCACTTGATCTGGCAGAATGAATTCCTGTAGCAGTGTATGATTTAAAGCTTCCCAGAAGCTGATGTATGAACAATTTCAATGCTGGCAGGACAATTGCATGGGCTGGGCTGAGGGTTATTCTTATGTGACCTAAATGGGAGACATTTCTCCAGCATTCTAAACCACTCTCACTGGACTCAGAATGACATTAGCACAGGGGTTCTTTGTGACCATGAGAAAAAAAATAAAAATTCTTTGCTTTGAGGGTGACAGAGCACTGGAACAGGCTGCCTGGAGAGGCTGTGGTTTCCTTAACTATCTGAATGCATTCATGTGTAACCTACTGCAGGAAACCTACTTTAGCAAAGGTTGGGTTAGATGAACTCCAGAGGTCCCCTCCAATACCATTCTGTGATTCTGTGTTCTGGAGACAGAGCAGGGGAAAGGAAACTTGCCACTGTGAAGGACAGAAACGGATTTCCTTTCTTTTGTCTCAAAGCTTGCCTAGTAAGGCCTTTTCTGGTGATAAGACTCTGACAAATAACTGCTGATTATCTAGATGGGTGTCATGGTGACTTAGTGTCTCTGATTGTGGTTGTAAAGATAAGCGGAAATAGGGGCAAACAGTCTTTTCTGGGGGAGGGTTATGGCTTGGAGAAGCTGACCACCACAAAAAGACAACAATGCTCCTGCATGGCAATGAAGGCCACATCCTCTGATGGCTTATCTGTTGGGCCAGACATGTCACACAAACAAAGAGAAAAGAAAAAAAACTGAGAAATGGGGGATAAAAGGCCTTCACTGAACCAAGGATTTTAGAGAAGAATTCCTGGAGAATTCCTGGAGAAGAACTTTCAGAGAAAAACTTTCAGAGAAGAACTCCCAAAGAAAAAAATCTTTGACGGAGAACTCCTGAAGAGAAAAAAACCTTTGGTGGAGAATTCCCTGAGGGGGAAACCTCTTTGGAAGAACCCCTTGGCCTGCTTGCTGTGATCTCCCATCCCCCTCAGTGACCAGACAAGTTCCTGAGATCAACAGACCTACTATGAACCTCGCTGGATCCACGGTGGTGATTATATTTCTTTTGCTTTCTGCCAAGACTCCTTGTTTTTTGCCTCTTTTCTATCACTCACCTTCCCTTCCCCATATCCCTAAGCAACTAGTATTTTTAATAAACTGGTTGGGCTAACATTTGACCCGTTGTGTCTTGGTCTCACACAGGGTATACAAATAATCAAAGAACCTCATCTCCCTCCTTTGTATTGGAGGGTGACAGCCACCAACATCAAAAAGGCCACAATCATCTGGTAATACGGCATAGCTGTCTCACTATGTAGGAATCTCATGATATAGCCTGTCCTGATAGTTTGTTCTAACCTAAACATACATGTATACTATTTTTGGCTTCTTAAACATGAAACAGTTCTTTGATGCCCTGGGCCAGCTCTGTTGCTAGATGAATTGGAAATTCTCCAGCTGCAAAACTGTGAATATGTGCTTCTTTTTTGCGAGCTCATTGTTTTTGTTGTTTTTTTTTTCTTTTTTCTTTTTTTTCCTTTTGCACCTCATACTCCTCTATTCTGAGAATTTGACTTGGTGACAAAGCAACTAGCCAAGAAATGGGGATGCCAAAAGTATCATACCTCAGTGCTGAGGAATGGTGTCTCTATGCTATGGTAAATTATAAGTTGTAAACACCTTCTAAGACACCTCTGCAGTCGAATGTGACGGTTGTGTCCAGTGTGGTGAAACTGAGACCGTGCTACATACAAGGACAGAAAGATAGTAAGTATAGAAGTGAATCAGCCTGTGTATACCCCATGCTTTGGAGGCAGTCAGTGGAATGTGACTTGAGAGCAAGATCATCAATTTATCAATATATCTTGTCTATATAGACACAACTGTAAGTTCAGAAGACTCCAAGACCTGTGGGGAACAGTCTTCAGCATAAATTTGATGTGCAGCTCAAATGTATATTTGAATTTATAAGAACTGAGATGCAGTGAATTCCAGAATTTGTATAGTTCTGATTGCATTTTCACATATTTTAAATTAATGAAAAGTGCTTCCTAACATTATTTTACTGTATTTTCTGTGAAAGATAAATTTCAAGCTGCACTGCTGTCTATCAGAGAAGACAAGAATCCATAATAATTAAAGTGAACTTAGTTAATGTAGTTGTTCAGTACTGTTTATAGTAACCAGAAAAATTAGATAAAATAAATAAAATTTTGATCCAAAATAGGCAGACACTAAAATCCGCAGAGATATATTGATGGAGTATATTAACTTACCTATGATTCAACTTCATTCAATTACATTCTTGCAAATAAAATAAAATAAATAGGAGGCATTACTTTTATATCAACCTAGGATAAAGTATTTTGGCAATTTCATTTACAGGTCAAAAGACATGTCTTTCCTACTTTTGTTGACATTTCTGCCAACATGCATAATTCAAAGGTTTGCTGCATGGAGTCTAACCTTTAGTATTTAACCTTTATTTTCAGTATCACCTCAACTGATGAAATGATGCCTTAACTTACAAGGAGACCGCTGTGGTTTCTTCTCAGAGACAAACAAACAAAAAAAGAAACAACAACAACAACAAAAAACCCAGAAGACAAGAGCTTCAATAGTTATCAACTAAGAGAATGAATATCGCAGAAGTAACTAATTTTCCTCTGATGAAGTATTTTTTCCTTAATATTACTGGTAATAATTAGAAAATTAAGGATTAAAAATAATTTTTTTTGAAAAGTGACTGAACTTCCACTGAGCAATTTCTTCATGACTGAATTGTTATTAGAGAGCTGATGACTTGCCGTGGTGTCACCTATTGCAGTTTCTGCTTTTGCAGTTCCTTATTTTCTGTGTCCCTTTTACAGGTTACATATAATAAAAAAAATTGTTCCCTTGTCACCCCACAGACTGATATTTAATTCTTTATCAGTTCCTCAAACTATCATGTTTTGGATAGGCCACATTTCCATTCTGGCCTGCAGGAATATCTGAAGAGTAAAGCAAATGAAGGAAAAGGTAAATGGTAGCCCTGGTCTTTGGAAACAGCTAACAAATCCAATGGGCTTTGATAATTAAATTTAGCACAGCAAAGGTTATTTACATAATAGAGCTACTTCATTTCTTTAACACAGTTCTCCCTATATAGATTCCTTTCAATATCTGTCAATAGTAGCATGCAAAACAAATTGTTGAGACAGTGAATAACTAGAGTTATTGAAACGTTTGTGAAAAATGTGATCTGAAAATGTTAACGCATGTATTACAGAGTACTTCCCAGAGAAATCCATTCTTCTCATGGATTCTCACACAATCAAATTAAAATCCAATTCCCTTCAAATAAAAGTGATTTAAAATTTCAGTACAAATTTGATTGAAATGCTAGTTGTGGGCAGGCAACCAGACTGTACGGTTAAGACCTGCAAAATCTGCTCTTTCAGAAGCAGGGGAGAAGGGAATACTCTACTTCACTTGACAAAAAAACACCTTTCTTTATATTTGTGTGGAAGGACACATTCACTGAAATAGTTCACATCTCTCTGAACATTAAAGTCAATATCTGTACAATCACTCAAGGGACATAGCTTTGAAGTAACACTGTACGATCTCAGATATTACACTACTCTTCCACAAGGTTAAGTAGCAAGGAAAATTTTAAAAAGTGGCCACAGAAGTGAATAGAATAAAACACCAAAAACAAGTTCCTGAAAAAGATTGGCTTTGTGCTCACGTATTCCAAGAACTCAAAGAGTAGCTATGGTTATAAGATAAACCTTTTCTAGCAAATAATTTACAGGTCAGTTTCAAGGTGAAGCTCAAAATAGACTGTTCTTTAGTTTCTGTTGTCATGGCTGAGATGCCTAAAAACAGGTCATACCAGGTAATGTGTGGGATTAGGTGGGAGATTTGTTCCTTTAATGCGTCATTTTAATTTAATTTTTAGATTCAAGTTATACATTTCAAAAGTATCCATGATTCATAGGATAACATATAATTCAGCGTTTGGTGTATTTTATAATTATGCACACACAAATGTTAAAGGAACAGTTTTTAAGGTCACAGTATTAGTCAAAAGACGGAAATACTCCTACAAATCTGTTTTTAGATAGCTTGTGATTACATATCTTTTGTTTCACAGAGTCTCTGCCTCTTTAGGCACGAAACATGGATATGAACTGAAACACGTGAAGCTAGAGAGATCTTAAAGGGCATTCAACAGGACTTCTACAATGTTCATAACAGAATTTGAAAAGTCAGTAGTGAATGCAGAAAACAGGTCATTGTTTAAAGCAACTGACTGCTGTCCCAAAAGCTGAATTATAACCTTGCCCCTGAGTTTGTAATTGATGCTATGTGTGTTGCTTACAGTAAATTTATCATAGGTGGCCCCTAACCAATTTTTTTGGTCTGGTAAGAATCTGATTTATCGATGTACTGAGTACTTAAATCTGGATCGGAAGTCAATGAGAGCTGTAAGCGGGTAAATGAAGTGTGGCATCGAACTAAATTGTTATAGAAAATCAAGTCCTAGGCTTCTCACAAATGGGACACTGAATCTTTGTGGATTCTCCTCTCTTCACTCCTTTGACTCTCAGAATTCCCACCTGTTAACTTATGAAAATATGTAGGTTGCTCTAGAAGTAATGCCTCCTAGTTATTTCCATGGAAATTTAAACAGATACAAGAGCATAATAATGTTGAGTGATAGAGAAAATTCTCAGCTACAGAACACTCATTTTCAACACAGTCACCACCATTAACTGATTTGTGTGGATGACCTGATGGAGATATTCTTCATTTCATGGTGTAATAGACATGCATGGCTGTCTAGAACTTGGCTTGTCTTTCATGTCACTGTCACCACTGTTGAAGTACACCACCCACCACCTCACTGTACTCACATCCACTGATTGGTCTCCATAAATGTTCACCAAGCATCAACGAACATCAGTGGATGCAATTTTTTCCATATGGAGGAATTCAGTGACACGTTTGATTCGCATGCACTTCCATATCAGATGCCATTCTGTCAGACTGCCCCTCTGCTGCCATCTGTCACATGGCAACCAAATGAAATGGAATATTGGTGGGAGGGTTCAGCCTCTACTACCCCACCACCACCATCTGCCTCTGACACAGTGGGTCAACATAATAAATAGGAGACACTATTTTGGAGCAGCCCTTGTAGCATGTCTTGACTTTGTAGTAATACTGTGAAAATAAATGTACTACTACTTTGGAAGCACTCTGTAAAAATAACCATGGGAGAAAAAAACCTGGTGAAATCCACTATTTATGTATTCAAAGCATTACTTAAAGAGAGCATAATAGATAGGGCACAACACCAGACACAGTAGGAGAAACAGGGGAAAGATTCACATCAAGAGATACTTTATATTCCAGTGCAACACATGAAGCAAAGCTCCAAAGGAAACCTATTAAATGACTGTGTATGCTAAATGTTATAGTGAAATAATACATATGCAGCCATGAAGCAAACCAAAGTTTCACAGAGCTGGTGATTGTTGGTGCTGAGGTGGTGCAGAAGTTTATTGTCCACAAATAAAACAAATCTCAAAGTGGGAATTCATAATCTGACAGGAAAAGAGGTGACTCTTAGAATAAGGTGAGAGTTGAGCTACTTTCAGATATCCATTAAAAGGAGCTCCAGCAACAAGTAGGGACATATGCTTTGAATGGTGTATCAAAGCACCTGTAAAACGTTCTACACTTTTGGAGATTTTTCACATAACAAGATAAACCTAAGAGGAAATTCACACATGTGCCTGTTACCAGCCCAGCTGCAAACCATTTTCTGCTTCAGTCTTGCAGTTTGAGAAACATAATCCTTCAGGCTTTGCTCAGGAAAGCCTGGATTCTGACAAGAGGTCAATGGAAAGGCCCAGGAAAGCATACAGTGCTGTAACAGTCACCTGGCATGCCTGCTGTTTGAGTCTGATCCTACAGGCAGCCTCCCAGCAGTGTGTTTATTAGGCTTACAAACAGGTGAGGAGCTACTGTGAACTATGTCCTTATCATCTGAGATAAGATACAGCACTCAGGCAGTCAAATGAGTCAAAGTAACACAGGATCACAGGCTGCCCAGGGCTGTGTCCTTACCCACAACTCATGTCACACACAAAAATAAAAATGATGCAATACCTCCTTGTGGAGCAGTTGAAATTCAAAGAAAGCAGAATCAAGAATTCTTCCTTAGGCTTGGAAGGGATCCTTAAAGGTCATCTAGTCCAGCTTCCTTGCAGTGAACAGGAACATCCACAAACAGATCAAGGTAGCTCAGAACGCCGCCCAGCCTGACCTTAAATACCAGGTGAGGTAGTACGATGTAGGACAGATTTTGCCATGAGATAGGGTTGACAAAATAAAACAGTTGTGCATTTATTCATGGGAAGAAAAAAACTACTACTTTTTTACACACCGCAGAAAAGTGCTCGGAGGCAGAGCAGCAGGCTGTGCTGTGCTCCACTCTCATCCCCACCCCGTGCTGTGGGGCTGCTGCTGGTACAGCGAGGACGCGGGCGGGGGCCCGACGCGGGAGGGGGCAGCAGTGGGGCGGGATGACCCCTCCCGTCCCGTCCTGCCCCGTCCCGTCCCACTACCCCGGGGCGGGTCGCCCGCGACGCATATAGGGGCGGTTCGGGACGCGGGCGGTACTCGTTCGGGAGTACGCGGTACTTGGCACGCATCTCGTACTCCTAGAGAAGCGTTGTACCCTCTGCTATGGCCTCCGTACCCTCTGCCGGCTGCCTCCTGGCCAAGAACCAGTACTACCGCAGTAAGTGCTCGGGGCCCGGCAGCCCCCCAGCCTCCGAGTTTGTTGCAGCATGAAAAAGTTAGAGTTTCAGGTGAATGAGCTGGAGGCAAGAGTGAGGTTTTGCTGTGTATGTATTTTTAGTTACTATTTTCATTTTGTTATTATTTGCTTGAGGATTTATTTGTTCTATAAAGGAACTGAAGTTTTAATGAGTATTTGCTTCTGGTTATTCGTGTACTCTTTTTGTCTGTAGAACAGTTCATTAAGAATACACAGTCTCAATCTTTTTATTATAAACCATGACATTGACAAAGTATTAGCCCAACAAGTCCTGGCTTGCTAGCTGTACTTGGTAGTGCCTTTTCAGGTAATCAACACAAGTTTTTGTTTCTTAATACATGAAACACTTTGAGAGTGCACCTGGTCTGGTTAAGATCCTTTAGACAAGATGCTATCCAGTCGTGCGAGTATAGCACTCTTAGTTGTATCACAATGGAAACTACAGAAGTTTAGAGCTGTTTATTTATTTATTTGTCTATTTTTACTTGCAGTTGATTACAGTGTGTGTGTAATCATCATAAGGTACATTACTGATTTCAGTGAAAACTGTACGAGCATATCTCAATTTGCTTTCAAGTGATGAGAAGTCAATTTATGTGAAAGCTTTCATCTAAACAACCATGCTAAAATGGCACATAAAATATTTAAGTCACTTTGTAGCTAACTACTTGTTGCTAAGCTTATCTTATCTTTTAGATTGCTTCCTCTGATATAGCAGCAAGTCTGAGAAATTATTGGCATGGAAATGTATCCATCTTTTTCATTAAATATGTCCTTCTTTTCTGTGAACAGCAAGACAGAACTCGGAATCCAGCGTTTCTTCTAGCTCCTCCTGCTGTTCTGATCCAGTGATCGTTGCAGAGCAGGACAAAGCATTTCATGGTATTGCTCCCTGCTTTCAGTCTTCTGGAATTCTCCTGTTTGTTATTCTATGAGTGTCTAATGGTGGGGGCTGTTTTTCTTTTTGCAGGGTTACCTGAATTACTCGATAAATGCTGGTGGATAAAAAGCTTTTTCCACTGTGAACCGTCTCCTCCAACTGTTGGCAGAAAAGCACTGTCAGCAAGCAGGTGAGTCCTAGTTTTGCAGTGATGGGGATAACTGACTCGTTCCATTTTTTCCTTTGGTGAAAGTGCTATTAAGCAAGTCATAATTGGCTAAAACTGTATGAAGGCACGATGCTATTGTGATGACTTAAATAAATATTCTGCATGTGTATGGCCTTAGAAGCTGTCCATGTTTACGTTTTAAAAACTGAACTCATACTATGTGATATGATAGTGACTATTACTGTCATTTGTAGTGATAGTTATTTAATCCTCTACCCACTGCACTTGTTCGCCCATTTATGCATTTCCACTTAACTTTATATTAAAATGTTAATATGGGTGAAACCAAAACTTCTGCAGATAAATACCTCTGCAAAAAATATAATAATCCTACTCCTAACCTTTCTGAATTTGTATTTCTGCAGTACCAATAGTTGAATGTGAAAGCAAGCTGGATTGCTGTCTGAGATACTACGCATGGACTTATTTTTCCAAGAGGCTTGGGATCTTCTGAGTGTCTGGGTTCAGCTGCAAGGAGAAAACAAAACCTTTAAGAGGGAGCAAATGTGTACTTTTAAAAGATATCAGTAGCTTAAAAACTATTGTATAACGACTTGTTCATGGCTTACCTTCTTCATTATGGAGTTGCTGTAATTTTAGATGGCTCTAACGAAAGTTACCTGGACTAAATATCCTGATGACTTATTGAATACTTAAGGAAAAAAAAACAACAGTAAGATAGCATAGGTTTTAAAGTATGTGTATGGAATGACTTCGCAATAGGTTATACTTATCTGAAGTTTTACCTTTTAAGATATCAGCTCTGTAGACATTCACTGCTGTAAACATATCACAAACAGAACAGTTCTACTCTGGACTGTATTGTATATATTTTCTATCAGCTGTTCTGTGTCAGGTATAGGCATCAGAGTTCACAATGATGCTTGCTAATAGCTTTGCTTTCAGAAAGCCCAGTTACATGGAGAAAGAGTAATCCATTTGCTCTGTTCTATCTGAGTGTGTAGACTCCAACCACAAATACATAGATAACACTTTTCATTTACACCTATGCACATTCATACTCGAGGACAGAATAGCAGAGAGACTGGTAATCCTAATGGACACTGACATCTACCAAGCAGAAGAGTAATATTAATCAGTGTTGATACTTACAGCCCTGTTTTACTTTCACATTACTGTCGCCTTCTTTGAGCATTTTGAAGACATGCTTGTTCTCAAGTCACTAATCCTATCAGGATTCACTGATGTCCATCAGCTTTGTTGTAGGATGTAAGAGCTTAAAGTGTTAAACTCAAGGTGAACACATTAACATTAATAATAAAGTCTGTCTTTGTCAGGATACATGCTATTGAAAGATACTGTAGTATGTTTTCATTTGGTCTTCATCATTGCAAAGCAGTAGATGATTGTTCTACCAGGGATGGCCAGAATGCATTGAAGGTCATATAGAAAATAAAATATTTGTCGGAATGACATAACTTCTGTGTATTTATCTGTGCAATTTTTTTGATGTACCATCGCTAAATCTACCTGGCCTTTATCCATTACAGGATGAAGCAACAATAGCAAACATTATCAATGTAAGTGTAATTTTTTTTTTTAATTATAGATTAGTGGTTGTCATGGTAATGCTTAGAATTCTAAAGTGTATCAAGTGACTGCTTTTGTTGGTGTAGGCAATGAATGTTTGCCATGTGACAACAGAGAAGAACACAATGATGAAAATGTGGTTTCAGGAATCCTCAAATTGCCTTGTTATGTTTTTCCTCTATCACCATTGTGCAGTTTTGTCACTGTCCTTTCTCTGAGTGAACAGAATGAATTATTTTTGTATGTGATTTTTTTTTTTTTTAATTTGAATCAATAAAAATTTAATTGGTATTTGATTTGGCTTATTTTGGTCCTATAATTTAAATGGTACTCACTGTTTGTGCTGTGCTCAGTGGGTACTTTTCTTACTCATTTTAATGACATGAAGTAGAAAAATGTAGAATTCCCAATGAAAACTTAAGGGAATGCCATTCTTTCTTCATCCATTTTAAACTTTGATGTGAGATTAAGATGAGGAATGGAGCATGAGCTAGCTAAAAGACACATTTTATTTTGTATAATGTCACCTTGTGAAGGAAGGTAAGAGAAATCTCATACTACTGCTTTCAGAAGAGTGATTGTTGCTCTTTCTGAAGATGCTTAAAGCCACGGAGGAAAGAAATTCCATATTCCTTGTTTTCATGAGTAATATATGATTCGGAAACAAAGAAGTGAAAAGTGCTGTGACAAATTTCCATACCGCTCTCTGAGCTTAAACTGTTTCTGTCCTAATCTTGTCAGAAAGTAAGGTGCAGAATGCACTGAAAATGTGAAGGCCACAACCAACCAACTTTCCCTTTTGTTTTTTTTTTGTGGGAAAGTTGGAGAAATGAGGTATCTGAATTCATCTGCTTAAGCTTCTGTGAAGGACTGGACTGTTGGTGTAATGGTACTGTAGTGATGGAAAATCCTGCTTTGGAATGATGCCCTCATGGCATCCTCATCATCTTCTGCTGTGATCAGTTCAGCTTTGAAATGGTACTACTGCCGCTTCATAGTTATTAGTGCCAGTTTTTCAAAGTGCAGTTACCCTTCAGTGGATCAGATGTAATAAATAACATCATGTTGCTTAATGACAAATTGCAAAGAGGATATGGAAAACCAATACAATAAAGCGCTTGCTGTAAAACCACTGCATTTTGTTATATCATGGTATCAAGAAAATGTCAGTTTTATTAAATAAAATGTAAATATTATATAATCATGTGAGAGGACAAAAGCCAAAGCTCCAATGATTTAAAGATAAGTCAGGGAAGAAATATAAAGGTGAAATTACACTCATATAACCGAAGTCTATCTTAGAATAAAGAAAACGAGAAAATAATGTTATTTGAATGCCTCATTAGGATAAGACAGATACAGATGTTTGATCAAGAATTATTTGTAACAGAAAAAATGTTTTTCTGCTGTAAGGAGGTCTATTGTTAGTTTTGTTTTGATTAACTTAAGCTTCACATGGAGAAAAAAAAAAAAAAAGCAACAGAAGCAGGACTTGTGTCTGTCTGTAAGTAGTAAGTTATACCCAAATCTCATCACAGACTTAGGAATGCAGAGATGAACTTGAAAAAGACAGTTTTGCCCAAATACATTCACTGTAGTGGTAGTCAATAACTGGATTACTTTTCTTTTTCAAAAAGAAAACAGAAGTTGTAGTCTATTAGTTTTAATTAATATTTTCAGTCAAAATATAAGACAGATCCTATGTTTTGTTTCAGATCAAGAAAAATGACAACTTCCTGTTGAGCACATTTAGAGGGGTAAACTTATAACCCTCCAGTGATTCCTCACATTTAATTATATTCTTACTAATTCTGTCTTTTAAAAGTAAGATTCTGGTTTATTGTCAGGCAGTTATTCAGTCCCAATTAAAGGCTGATTCATTATAGAAATTTTCTTGGTTAGCAAAATTTTGTTTCTTATATAGGCATGTATACACACACAAATACATAACTCTTATTAGATATTATAGAATATTGTTTCTAAGTATTTGGAAAATTTTAATTCTGGTTGGACAAAACATAGAAGAATATTTATAATATAGCTTACGAATTCCTTTTTGTAATGTAAAAGTGGCTAAAATTTGGAAGAAATATCATGAAATGGTATTTTTACTTCAAGAGTTTCTTGTGTATGAGCTAAGCATATGTCATGGTTTTAAGATTTTTGTTATCAGTATGCCACATCGTAATATCATGTAAGGCACTTGGAGTTAAAGAGTTAATGCTCCAGTTCTGTGGACTGCCAAATTTCTGGGTACCTGGTTCTCAGAAGAGAACTACTTATCCCAGAGAACTCTGTGTTCCTGTTTTCTGCTCATAGGGAAAGATAAAACTGCACACAAGTCCTGTGACTGTCTCTTTTTTTTTGCTGCTTGACTACTTGTCTCACCAGTTTGTGTTCCCTTGCCGTCTCATGTTTATCTTTAGAGTGAGGTCATTAGTTTCGGACACTCTCATTTTATTTGGTTTATTAGCTTCAATTCCATTTATACTATATTATACTGTGTTATTTTGCATTCCAATATCTTATTTAGTAAATTAGCTTTCCTCCTCAGATCACTGACACTGTTTTTATTTTTAGGCCCAATTCCCTACCCTTTCCCTTTTCCCCTTTCCCAGAGTGTGGGTCTGTGGATCCTCAACCCCATTAGTCATGGAACCAGGCCAAACTGGCCTGTAAACTGCTGAGAAAGCATCATATTGAATACTGTCACACTACATAGTGTGTATGGGCAACAGTAAGGACTATAGCTATTTCTAAGAAATGAGGACTTTTTGTATAGTACGCAGCTCTGTAGAAGCCGTAATGATAGATGAACTCACTTAAGGAACAGATTTTCAATAAAAGAATGAACATTAATGAAAATTCAATTTGAGTTGTCCAAAATAAACAACAATTTCTTAACATATGCAAATAAACAATGTATTTTAACATTCATTTGTAATTTCCTTGAAAGCTTTGTGGCATTACAGCTTCTTCTAGGAGCTTTAAAATATAGACAAACCCTATTTTCCTTTATTGTTTTATTTATTTGTTTACTATCATACACAATTTCTTCATGAAAGAAGACTCTATTTTAACACCACATCTCAAGTCTTCTGTAAAGGGAAAGTTAAACAGGGTTCTTTCAGCCACTTGTATCAAGATTAATATTGTTTGCAAGGCATCTCTTGCATTATTGTATTCACTGCTGGTGATTGTGAAAACTTTGGCCATGACCACATACAATGTCTCTTCAGTTATGGAGGGACTCTGTCAGATTTCTCTTGCTCTACACTCTGTCATCTGTCATTTTAAGGTGCTCCTGCAATAGCAGATGTGAAATATACTGTATACAACCCCTGGAAAATGTAACTTATTAATAAGAAATGACTATCCCCAGCAAAGAAGAATATCATGTCAGTATACTGGGAGAAAGCCGGGGAAAAAAAACAAAAAAAAACAACAACATTTTTTCTGTGGGGAAAAAAATAAAAATAAAAATCACCATTTCTCCTTATGCCAAGAGAGGAGATTCAGCTCCCAGTTACGATGTTCAGAGTCACATTGGCTTTTTCTTGAAAGTAGAGCTATAAAAGTGCTTGTAGTCATGATGACAGGATAAATTACTAGAGAGAAACAATACTTCTATTAGACCAACTCATAACAGGAAAAGGAAAGACTTGTAATCTCAAAAAGTTGTTGCTTTTCTCAGCTGTCAGGCAATCCATCGCCTTAAATCTTTGCCATCTTTGCTTCAAGGGAATTTATTTTCACTTATACCCATAAAACAAATCCTGTAATCTCACTTTACTTCTTTAGCTGAGGTAGCAGTATTGGATGCAAGATAAACATTATTTTTCTCACAATGGGGTACATTGCAGTACAGCCTTTACCATAACAGGACTGGCAGGATGTCAGTTTCACTATTTGAGATCACAGAGGCTGAGATGTCCTGGAGAAATGTGTTAGTACTCTGAATAAGTTTTCAAGAAAACATTTATTCAGCTATTATTATTACTTTCTCTGTTGTTCTTTTTTCAAAATCAAAAGTGAAAAGCTTCCAAAGCCAACTTTGAATTAGTCATTGGTAGAAAGACTACAAATAACTCTAGCAAAAATTTTCAGTAGTTAATCACACTCACCTCTGCAGATTTTCCCTGTTTTTGCCAACTTGAATTTCTCCTTGAACAACAATTCAGAGATTAATCATGAATCCAGGACTCAAGGAACAAGCAAGAAAGTTTTAAATTGCTGATTCCATCACCTCTTCAAGGTCCTCAGTGGTAACTTCAGAAGAGGTTATATCATTTTGTTTAATCCCCAGCTATACTTACTTCAGGAGGTATTTCAGCACAATAGGAATGGATCAATAGATGGAAGCAGCTGGAGATACACTTTTTTGCTTCTGTGGGTGAAAGCTAAAAGCCAAGCTTTTAGAGTATGCTTCCCACTCTGTAGTTTACTTATTTCAGACAAAATGAGAACATACAAACTATTGCCAAAAAAGCTAAATGAGAAGGAAAAAGGTTACAGTACAGTGTTACAGTTGCACAAAAGTGTTAGATGGTTTGAAATCTTGGACCCTAAACTGCACTCTGTATCACAATTCACTTGATAATGGAAATTAATGAATAGGTTGCTGAACATCTTAAATCTTAAGGTATTTAAAGAGCCCTTCTCATTGCAACCAACTACTTGCATACACACTACAAACACATAAATTCAAACATTTTTAAATTTCATTTTACAGAAGTTCATAATCACCTCTTGATTACATTTTGTCATGGCTGGAACAATGACTGAGCACCTGGTGAGAAGGCAGGGCCAATACTAGGGAGCTCAGGTGCATGCAATGTACCTGAGTGACCGGAAGGGGTAGAGCCAGGATCCGGCCCTTCCCAGACCTCATTTAAGGGTTGGCAGTGGACAAGAGGGTTTCTCTCTTGACATTCTTGTGCATTTGAGGCTTTCTGAAGGTAAGCAGTCTCTTCTTTGTTTCTGTGCCTAAAGTTGTTGTATTTGAGGAAGTCCTCATATGCTGTAGTCTGAGGCTTTGCCACTTTTATGTTGTTGTTGCACTTTCCATTGTGTTACAGTATTCCATGTCTTGTGCATTTTTCATTTGATTCTGTTGACACAGTGTATATATAAATAGAACTAATATCCTATCTCAAAAATAGTGCTGAGTTTTGAAGATTTTGAAACATGTAGAAGGTCCTTAAGTAAACCGACTTCAGATGTAATCCAAGAATATCTAAACTGCCATTTTCTGTCTGGTAGTAGTACAAAGTAAGGATAGTACTAGGGGTAAAATACATAATGAAATATGCTGCTTTGAATAAAGTTGCCCATTATATTTTAACCAGGCATATTTAATTCCATTGTGACTTTACTTTCGTCTTCTTATATCTTTAAATTCAGGTGTAACATAGCATTACAATTGAATCACACAAATATGATGTTGAAAACACCAGGCCGCTTCCTATGACAACAGCAGACTGAGTGAAGCCTTGTATGCTTATACTGCCTTTTATATTCATGTTATGTGGTAATTCCTTCTTTTCCTGTCACAATAAACTATGTCTGCAAAATACACAGTCCATTTTAAAACAAACAAAACTATTGTCATTCTGTGCTTTCCAGAAACATATTTTCCCAGGTGAAGCATTAGTTGCTTTGTATTTCTAGTTTCATAGCAAGAGAATGACAAACTGAAGTGCATTAAGGGAACAGATTGCTACTTTCACTCCTTATTTTTCCTGCTTGTCATAATTATTGTCTTTCATTAATCTTGTCAGTCTTACTTAATGTGTTCAGAGGGGAAGTTATTTGTTCTCTGTTTATCTGTTCCCCTTCTGTGAATGCAACAGGAGTGTTATCCAGAGTGGGAAGCTTCATGGTGTGAATGTTTTCTAAAATCCTGTATGCACCTTCAGCAGCACAGTGCTGATCAAGCAGCTCAGCTTCAACCATCTCCTTCTCCAGACTTTTCCATCTAAGGGCTAGTGTTTATTTTGCCTTCTGCAATGTACTGCTGAATGTCTTGAAAGCTATCAACTGCTAGCCATGATAGTATTATGTATGAGGCTTTATGACTAGCTCTGAATATAGATATCCTTTCACTTCTTGGACAATGAGGCATCTGCAGCTTTTGTTACGTATTCAAGAAAAAAATGCATGTCATGAGTAAAGGCTACAATCTACTGGACAAACATTTTTCAGCTGAAAACAGGCTTATTTCTGTAAGATATCAATTAAATACTGCATTCTCTGTGAACTTAAACTTGCTCACACTCACAGCATTTCTTTTAGTCAATAGGAAAGTCATTTAAGATTTATTAAAATTTAGAATAACTTAATTTTTGTTTACTGTTGAAAAACTCTGAGATGGAAGTGATTTTTTTCTTAAGAAATAGAAACACTTTGGTATGGATATGCCTTAAAAGGGTTTTAAAAGCAAAACCATTGTAGTAGTCACTCCAGCCTACCTAGAATCTTGATTATAAACATAAATTGGGATCACTAGGTTCAAAGTCTGTTTGTCTCATGGAGAAGCAAAATCATTTCTGACAGGTTCTTGGCAATGCTAGGCTAGTGTTTTCAAGTAGACCAATAGCCATATACAGACAGAAAAGTTGAACTTGCCATTCTAGTGAAGGGGATCACTGGCCTTGCAGTACTTCTTTTCAAGTCTTCTCAAGAAGCAGCCTGGGTTTAAGAGATGCTCTCTCCTCAGTTCCTTGACCTTATGTGAGCCCAGTGTGGTTCCACCTTTCTGGTCACATGGGGAGCATAGGTGTGAACAATTTGCCTGTGCTCCCTGGGCCAGCCACAGCCCTTCACCAGGTGCTCAATCACCAGCAAGCTGTGATGTCACTGTTCTCCTACAGAGTCATAGGTATTTAATTGTATGCCAATGCTTACTCATTCTATCTCCTCTTTCCCAGTTGTTCTCTGCACTAATTAAAAAACCTAATTCTCTGTATCTGCAACACAATAGCATGGAGATGATATTAGAAAGGACAGACAGTGATACCCATATAATGCTAGACTGGGTCAATCCATCTCCAAGACTCTGACAGCTTTTTCATCTCCAACTAAAAGTTAAAAAATAAAAAGGAAAAGAAGAAAAAACCTGCAGCCAGTAAATTATCAAGACAATATTAGAAATGTAAGAAGACCAGGTACTATCTGGTATCTCTTGTATTGAGTCAACTGTCAAGCAAGAAAGCTAAATTTGAAGTCCACTGTCTTTCTATAAAATAGTAGATGGAACTGCAACAGAGTCTTTTACCTCAAGTAAGACTTTTTGGGAAGGAAAAATGAGCAACAGTATTCCTGAAATATGTTGACATGGTGTCCTGAGATAGCTAGTAGGAGTTCGGGTTATGAGTTCTTTTATGGACTACTCTGCATGAAGTACTTGCTTTATTTTCCCCTAGATCTTATTATGCATGTCACATTAAAGTGAATTAAGTCCTTATGAGGTACAGCCAAGAAAATACTTTGTGAGAGGTACTTTGTGAATGTATTCAGTTCAAAACATTGTGAATTTCAGGTGAGACTTATTTTTTAATCTGTCTTATTTCAGTAAGTGATCAAAAAATCAGTCCGATTTGACTGACCATAGTTACAACAGCAACAAGGAAATAAGGAGTGAGGAGTGATACTAACCTTCAGTACCTTAGAGAGAAAGTATTCTACTATTTTCTAAGAAGGCATCACTAACCTCTGTAACATCTTGTGTGTGAGCTGTTCCTCTCATTCTTTCTATGGGACATCACTATCAGTGATGTCACTACATAGATCCATCACCAGATGGGCAAGCTGAGAGGAGGTTAACAGAATAAATAAGCCAAATTCTCACTGTCTGCTACAGATCACCAGGAAGTAAATCAACAGGTTTCTTGTTTGGGATTTAGACCCAACAAGAGAAATGTCTTGACACAAGTCTAGATAAGGTTGCTCTTCTTCACAGTGCAGGTGACAGAGCACTGGCACAGGCTGCACAGAGAGATGGTGGAGTCTCCTTCTCTGGAAACGTTCCAGACCTGCCTGGACGCCTACCTGTGCAACCTGGGCTAGGGAGCTGCTTTGGCAGGGGGATTGAACTCAATCTCCAGAGGTTACTTTCAACCCCTACAATTCTGTGACTTTTTCTTTAAATCTTACAAATGCTTCTGTTACATTGACTGATATTTCTAAAGAGCTAAACATTCTTGCACAAATGGATGCCAAGACAGTGGGCTGTTAATTTTCAGCTCCTGAAAATTGTTCACTGGAACACACTTTTATTATAATTATATATATTTTATTTAAAATAATACAAATTCATCAACTGAAATTGCTTTTGGTTTACATAACTTACAATACGAAGATGTCAGTGCAGCTTATAGCAAAATATATGTGAGGCCACTTTTTTTAATCAGGATTTCAGCTACTTTGGAAACCAATTAGTTGATGAAAGGGATGCACTTTTGGGCTGAACAAAGAAAGAATGGTAGTGTCTTTTCGGGATTCAGTTGAAACTAAACTTCAGTTAATAAACCTCTCTTTTGTCTCCCTTATGCAAAGTAAAGGCCTAGAAAAAGAACTGCTTACATTTGGCTGCTGAAATGCTGTACCGTCTCACTGTTCATTTCACGTACCCCCTTATTTCCAGGAAATTTGTGTGTCTCTGGTATTATCTAAGTCACCTAGGACACCAGAGCTAAAGTTATCGTGCTGAGGATTGCTTAGCACTGCTTTGTAATTAGAGGGCAAGTTAATTTAACATTAATCTCAAGTGCATGAAGGAGAAGCAGAGTCATGAATAGATAATAGAGATTGCAAACAGTGAACGCATTAATTAAAAAAATGTTCTTAAGATACTGTTTTATTGAAAATATGTATTTGGAGATCTTAAAGCATTCCATCTGCAAATCTGCTAGATAAAGACCCTCATACCTGATGCTTCACATTTATGATCCTCCTACAGTAATGTGTATAAAGGCACATGGGAGTGAATGCTAGAAAGCATTTATTTGGCATTTATTGAACAGTGCAATTTTTGGGTCATCACTAAGTGCAGGCACAATTTGAGCAGCAAAAACAAAATCTTTTCTGAGATTGTTCTTTTGAGACTTACCTAGATTTCCTTCAGCATTTTCTAATGTTTTTCTGACATACCATGAAATGAGTACACAGTGTGTGGGTCTGCTTTATGAGCTGTACATGAAAAGCTTTAAAGCACAGAAACCTACGCGCTTGGTATTTAAGGAGACAGAAAGCCAGAAAGGTTTGAGAGAGGATGGCTAGGCAAGGGGAAGGTGGAATACAAGCTCTCTGACTTCAGCTTACTGCTTCCTTCTGCTGTTTTCTGAAAAAGTTAAAATGGCCATTTGTTATGAAATTGATTTCTATCATGTTGTAACCACTTTTTCCAGTCAAATGCCTGACTGAGCAGGAATGGGAATTCTTAACACCAGTGTTCTGTAACATACAGTGTATGGAAGTCAGAATCTAAGATCTAACATCAACAAGCACAAGTATTTCAGTAAAAGGTAGAATGTTATTGCAAAGCCTGAGCTAATGTAATGGTGAAGTTGCAATTTTGTGTTGCAGCGAGTGTGAAGCTCACTATTTCTGAAACTGATTTAGAGGATTTATGCATGTTGACTTCATAATGCTTATTAAACAGCAATATATATACTTACTGAAATACAACCTCTCTTTTGAAATTAGTATTTCCGTATTGTTTGATGCAACTCAGTTGTTAGCATTTCCACACGGACTTTTATTTGCATATACTAACATTCTTTGACTATGTAATCTTAAAACTCTATTAGCATAGTTTCCATTCCTACATAAAGGAGTAATGCTGTCTGTATTTCACAAAGCAATCAATTTAATTTCCTAGTTCTGTGTTCAGTCTCACATCAAACTACCAGAGCACCAGTAATAATCTTTTTGCATAATTAGTGGGGTCTGTAATACAATAAGTTCATTATCAAGGATGCTGTGTAATGCTGCCTGCATTTCTTCAGGGAAAATGGCCTCTAAATACACGAAATTCTTATAAAGCAGGTTTTTTTTCTTTACTGATTGATTCATTCTTATAACAAGATGAGTTATTGTGCATATTTTTGTATGTACAGAGAAACTTAGGAATAATAATACTTTGTGCATTTTAATATCTCTTTGTTAAAATCAAACAGCAATAATAACACAATTATATGCATTATAATTGTTATGGAAGCATTAAAATATTGTTTCTTTAATCTGAGTTTCAGACTGGAATAAAACTCTACCTTGAATAATTTCCTGTGTGATACATCTGTTAGGCACCATAGTTCTGGTAGTGGCTGCTACTAAGCCACCTGAAGGTGTATGTAATATGTTCTCTGTATCATGTGGTATGTAGGTGACTTTGAATGGAATGCTTCTTGTTTATTTCCACTGAAACTGCAACAGGTGCAGATTTTCTGCTATGAGGGACTTTTTTTTTAACACTGTCCCCACCATAAACCAGTTCATGTGGATCAAGATGCTCTTAACTTTGTGGTGTGACAGCTGTATGTAACCATATGGAACATGGCTTATCTTTCATGCTGTTCTTGCTACACCACCCATCCCTCACTGTGCTTGCGTCCAATGTTTGGTATTTGTAAGCATTCAGTAAGTATCAATGAATGTGGAAGGGTCCAGTTTCTCTCGTAGAGAGGCTCAATTACACACCTTTACTTCAACTTCATATGCACTTCCATGTCAGGTGCCATTCTGTCAGACTGTCCCTCTACTACTGTCTGTCTCACTATAACAAAATACAATGGAATATTGGTGGGAAGGTTCATCCTCTACTACCATACCACCAACATTTGCCTCTGACACTGTGGGCCAACAGGATAAAATAGGAGGCATTATTTTTGGAGCAGCCCTCATCTATTAAAATATCTTCATTTATTGGTTGAATTTTCCTAACCTGTGTTGTTATAGAAGATGCCTTCACAGATCCACTGGCATTAGAACTGTGCATTTGAGCTTGTCAGATTGTTTTTCTATTGAAGACATGTTTTAATTTTTCATGATTTATCAGATGGAACTGTGCATAGGTTGTTGTACTTCTTTCATGTTTATTTCTTATACCACTGTGGCTAAGGAATCGATCAGCGAGTTAAGGTTTACTGAGATCACTCAGTAAATAAAGTAGAAATGTTAATTGCAGAAGTGTTCCCAGTATTCCTGATGGCTCTTTCCTGGAACATGCACTGAACACTGCATTAATATCTCCAGTGTCACCTGCAGAAACAGTAATATTTTAATTGATAACCTAATAATTTTGAAAAACTTATCTGTGCAGAAGCTACTGATATCAGCCCTGATGGAGTCCTTTGATTTTTTTTTTTGTGTTGTTGACAGCAATCTGAGTCTTAAAGTTTTGTTAATTGAGACTTACAATGTTTTTGTCTTGTGAGCAACTTGTTCTTTCTTCTAGATTGGATTTAATTTCTGTTAAGATAGGGATGATGATCACAGTAATAACAAAGCCCACACTTCTAGGCTATTTTGAGTGGCTAGCTTTTCTGAAGAGATAAATTTGTCTTTATAGGGAAATTTGTATTTCAGGAAAGGCAAATTGTTTTGCTGTGATCATACATTAAAGCTGGTCTTAAAAATTCTGTTTCTTATATGCTCAAGCATAACTATATTTCTTTTGCTTTTATATTTATCATGGAAAAATATATTTCCTTTTCATATAATCATCATTTTTAGGACAATTCACCAAAAAATGGAAGTAATGATGTTACAGGAGCACTAAACATTGCTACAGATCTTGTATATGATTTTCTTTTTTGGTGGGTCTGGGTCTCAAGACTTTCATCTGTTGATTCTAAAAACTGTTCAGAAGTAGAAAGAGGATCAACAGGAAAAACTGAGTAGAACAGTGGTTTGACATACTCTTGTCGTGTCTTATTGTGCATTTATTTATAGTGTCATAATGTGTTAATATTCTTTTCAATGTTAATATATTAATATTAATAGGTTGGATATTAGGAAAAATTTCTTCTCTGAAAGAGTGGTGGGGTGCTGTAGTGAGCTGCCCAGGGTGGTAGTGAAGTTGCTATCCCTGCAGGAGCTCAAGAGACATTTAGATGTTGTACCGAGGGACATGATTTAATGGAGAAATATTGCTGGTAGGTGGAGGATTGGACTAGACTACCTTGGAGGCCTTTTCCAACCTTGGTGATCCTATGAATGTTTTAATCTATCTATATATATAACTTATCAATCTCCTATTAGAAGGAATCCAATGAGGAAAATGTGTGTTTTGTTTAGAGCTTTGTCATTCTTTACCTGAGTTTGTGTGTTTTCTTGCAAGTGCTGAAGCGATGACTGATCTTTATGAAAACACATCTCTGAGGAACTAGCTTCAAATACTGCAGGTGTTATAAATGGGAATGAGAACAGTAGCAAATTCAAATAACTTTCAATTGCTAAGTATTTGCAATCCTTAAAGGGTTCTAAAACTCTTTTTACCCTGGAATAAATGATATTGTTTGTTGACTTTTTTTTCTTTATTAAGTGAAATTAAATAGACGACAACCTGTTTTTTAATCAACTCAAGTCTCTGTTGAGGAATACTGCTTTTCAAATAGTATTTTGGTAAACAAACAGACAAACAAAATTGCCTGTTGTTTATTAGTTATGATCACTGATTTTTTTTTTCCCCCATATGCTAGTTACCAATAGTATGCTCAGAACTGTGCATAATGTGACTACTCCTTACTCCTTAATTTTTGGACATCACAATAATGTGTTTTTTCAGACAGCCATCTAAAGATGTCCAGACATTTCCTAATATCTTACGCACTTGTGCTTGCGTGAGTGCAATTTGCACTTTAAACTCTAGAAATCCAACTCCAAACTCCATGTCATGGTCCATGACATGAAGGCCCACAAACCTTGGTGCTGCTGGAAAAGAAAATGATAAAGAATTTTAGCTTTTCTTAAAGCCCTTATATAAGGATTCACATTGATGTATGCCAGACTAGGCTTCAAATTTATTTCAGAATAAAGTGTCTGTTTTGATTAAAGTAAGACTTTTTCAGAAAAACTGCAATAGTTGCCTCCTTCCCCACTTCCCTGTCCTTCTCCATCAAAAAAGCACTGAGACACTGAGTCTAAATAATCAATACCTCTTGTCTGTAATTTTGGCCTGATGCATTACCTCTCTTGTTTTCAAGATTGGTTATGGCTTATTTCTTGAGATTTTCACGCTGTCTCTGAATTGGGATTTATGTAAGGTATTTTTTACATTTGTGACTTTCTTATGCTAGACAAAGGCATGTTTGTGAGATTTGGTTTCACTGAAATGCCACTGAAGAGTGTGCGAGCAACTATTTTTCCTCACAATTTAGGTGAGCATTCTGTATCTAGGCTGCCTGGAGTGGTTGTGGATGCTTTGTCCCTGGAGGTGTTCAAGACCAGGTTGGATAGGACCCTAGGCAACCTGGTATAGTACCAGATCTGGAGGTTGGTGGCTCTGCCTGTGGCAGGGGAGTTAGAACTTGATTCTTGGGGTCCCTTCCAGTCTAAGCCATTTTATGATCTTTAATTCAGGAATACAAATCAAACTACCTTTTAGTCCTCAACCTTGAGTCCTTTGGTGGAAGATTATTCTGAGAAAGTCTGAAAAAAATAACCACAAACATTTCCTCAAGATTAATATGCATCATCTGAATTGTTTAAGAATTCAGTAGTCCATTTGCAAAAGTCACTAATTAATGGATGAACTGAAAGTTGAACTTAACAGAAAAATTCACACTTCTATAAAATGTGAAGAATAAAACAGATCCTCGAAGGCACATCTGGTGGAGAAAACTATGACTGTGAATGATTAGCACAAGAAAAGTAAAAGGTTCACCTTTTGATTAAAAACTCAACTCAGTGTTCCTCACATGATATCTCAAGGTGACTCCCACATTCAAGTTTTGGCAGCTACAAATCATGTAGACAAGGACTGAAGCCTATTCCAGCACAGAGGGATGTTTTATTTGGTCATAACTTTTCCTAAATCATAATTTCCATAAGAAAAAAAGATGATTTTTGCACACTCAGCATACAGCAGCATGTAGTCACTTATATCACCCAAATTTAAGCATGTATTTTTAATTAGTCTTTGGCCAGATAATTATTTTTTGTCATTGATGCCAAACAAGGTTAAAATCTGATCTCTTAAGGAGATCAGTTTTGTAATTGATACCATGTTCAAGTGTCTTCATATTCTAAGTGGGCTACCTGTATACAATGTTCTGTCAGGAGTGTTCTTAAAATTGAAATGTATGTAAAATCATTTTGTATCCAGTTTGAAAATGTGATTTTCTTGTATCATAACAACACTGGAAAACTGTTTAAAAGTTTCTTTGTACCTTTAAGTAAGCTGAAATGCTTAAGTGATACAACAATGGAGAAGCATTAAGCAGCTTGTCGTCACTTTGTTTGCAAGAAAAAATTTGTCACAACCATAGGAAGTCACAGGTAACCTTTTCATAACACTTTGAAACTCTAGTGGTCTTAACAGCTACTCAGCTACTTTGAAAATCTGTTGCATTTCTTATGTAATTATCATATTTATGTAAAAGAGACAATGTTTAATAGTACTAAGAACATATCCACCCCTTTTCCCTTTGGCTAAGAATAGGATGTCATCATGAACACTCAGAGCAACAGTGGATCAAACCCTCTGAGAAGCCTTTTGAGGCCTTTCTAAAGGTTAAGGAAGCTCTTTATACATCTGTATATGCTGTTCTGTAGGGTAATGCTATGTGTTGAACAACTGTTGAATACTATACTGAAATAACAAAAGCAAGTGTTCACTTAATATTGCTGTGTAGTTTCATCAGGACAAACAGTCTTTCCAGAAGTCTTAAGGCAAAATATTCTAAAGCAAACATTCTTCATAAAATTGTTAAAGGTTATTCTAACTGCTGCAGAACTACTTCCATACCTCATGCATGCTTTACCACAGTGAGAATATTTGTTTTCATGAATCCTTATATGCAAAGTGTTTTTTTTAAAGGAGTCACTTGACTCCTTAAAAAAAAATGGGAGGAATATCCTTCCTGTCATTAGAAGGAAGAAGCTCAAGGCAATACATAAAGGACCTGCAGAAATTAAGAAATGCAATCTGATTTTTTTTACTATACTGTTGGTTATTCAACTGTGACCTTGTTGTACAGTCTTTTAGACTGTTTTCCTTAAAAGGAAAACAACAAAAACAAGAAGATTTACCCTTTACCAAGATTCCAGCAAGGACTTGCACAGTAATCAGATCTACCAAATTGGGTCTCTGGTGGATGGCTAGTGGCAACAGAAGTTTTAATTGCTGGAGTTCCCTTAGCAGAACGTTCAGATGAACTGGGAGAGTCTTCAAGCTCTTTTACTCAGTTTAAGCAATGTAGCTAGTCCTATGTGACTGCTCCAGCAGGTACTTTTTTTTTTATTGCTGTTGATTCATCTTAAGCATGTACAGACATCTCTTAAGGACTGCATACAGAAGTCTATTGTTGTCATCATTTCTGCAGGAACAGTTTCTGTTGATTTTGACATGTCTTATATTTGCTTAATCTGATACTACTGCAGTAATGACACTCTGGGACACTCCACCCAGGCTGTTAATCAACACATTTAGGCATTCAAATTGGCCTAGACCCAACAGGAGTTGCCTCTAGGGAATTTCTACAACCATTTGAAATTCACACCTGGAAGGCTCCTGTAATCGTCAGTCAAATGCTTAAATGTGAATGCTCAGTTAATTTTAAAGCTGGTCCACTGCCTCAGGCTGATTAGTTATCTCACCTATGTGGATGATTGACTGGGGAGTTCCGGAACCTCTCAAGGAATTGATGCATTGAGTGCACTGACCATGCATATAGACAAACTGCCTGTACCTGGATACATCACAGTGATAAGAGCAAACTTCATTTTCAGCGTATAACACTTCCAATGTAAGTTCTGTCATGGTTTGAGTACTCAGAGAAACAATATTACCAAAATGTATGATAAATGTTCTACACATAATGTGGTGAAATTACTCTTTGAACTTTCTTGACAATTTCCTGCAAGTTAAAGATTAAAAAAAAAAAGTCTTAAAAAAAATTATCTCCTGAAAAACATGTTTGATGGTAAGACTGTGAATCATAGAATAGTTTGGTTTGGAAGGGACATTTAAGATCATGTAGTTCTAACCTCCTTGCTTTGGCAGGGATGCCTCCTGCTAGACCAGGTTGCTCAAAGTCCCCTCCACCCTGGCCTTGGATGTTTCCAGGGAGGGAACATCCACAGTCTCTCTGGACAATCTTTCCCAGTGTTTTGCCACCCTCATAGTAAAGAATTTCTTCCTAATATTTAGTCTAAATCTACCCTCTTCCAGTTTGAAACCATTTCCCCTTACTCTGTTACTATGTGCCCTTATAAGAAGTCTCTCCCCAGCTATGCTATAGGCCCCCTTCAGGTACTGGAGGCCCCTATAATGTCCCCATGGAACTGTCTTCTCCAGGCTGAAAAGCCCCAGCTTTCTCAGCCTGTCCTTATAATGGAGGTACTCAAGCTGTCTGGTCATTATGACCTTCCTCTGTACCTGCCCCAACTTACTGTCCTTCTTGTGTTGGGGGCCTCAGAACTGGACACAGTACTCCAGATGGGATCTCACAAGAGAAGTTAATGTTGTCGGTGTTCTTGTTTCAATAAATGGTAAATAAATGGCAGAATTTAAAAAAGAGAATAGCATGTATGTTAAAAAGTGAGAATATTGTTGCACTTGGTAGATATCAAGACTAGGATAAGAAAGAGAGTAGTTAGCACAACAAAATATAGAAGAAGTAGGAGTTGAACAAAAAACGCTGTCTTTATTTTGTGATGAACTTATAATGTAAGAAATATTAGCCTTTATTGTAATTCATAAATTATTCTGTATCTTGACAATTTGTTCACACTTAAAAAAAATTAGGGAGGGTAATACAAAGTGTGGAAAACACCTTGGGAGGTAACTAAGGAGTCAACCAACTATATTTCTACTTTAGGCAAACCAGCTACCTCCAGTAAAAGCTATTAACAGTGGAGAGTAACAATGTTTGTTTGGTATTTGCATAGATAATTTGAGTTAAAAAACTTAAGCTGTTCAAACTGAATAAACATGAAAGCATTATCAACTGCCCCTAAACTGTGAAGCAACTCCTCAGGGCTACATCAACATTTACTCAAGAATTAGAGTTACAAAAGTAACTCTCTAAGACTGGCTTCTACAGGCTTGATGTTAGTGTAGATCTGGACCATGCCTTAACCATACCCAACGTACAAATCCATCGACTTGTAAATACAGGATAGTTGACTGTTGTTGGCTCCTGGTTCCATTTCTTTAGGTGGTACAAAGGAATATTATTTTATGAGAAACATTCAAAATACTTTTGGAAATTGTGGTGTTTTATTGGATGTATTAATAATGAAATCTTCCAAAACTGTAGTTCTGTGCTTCCTGTAATGAAATTCCTGATGAATCTTAAAAGTATAGCTTGCCTTAGTGATTCATATTTTACTTAACTAACCTTCTAGTAGCTGTGGGTTTGACTAATGCTAATCCTTGGTAACTTGTTTTAGATCTGAAGTTACATTCTCTCCTGAAAAAGAAAGTGAAACTGAACTCCAAATGCTCCCAAAGATATATAGACCCATACTGCACTTGTTAAAATCAATGTTCTTGCCCTTTGCATGACTTGAGAGTCTACAGAGAACTAGGCTTCCTTCAGATCTGTTACTGAACTTTGGGATCAGTGCTTTTAAGTTGCGTATATATGCCAAGAATAACATTTTTTTTGTTAAACCCAGGAAATGTCATAAGTGATATTCTTTAAAAACTGTATGAAATAACATGGAATACAAGTAATTTTATATGTACAAAAGTTAATTAAACTTTTTTTTAATTGTCAGTTGAAACTTTTTTTGGTTAAAATCCATTCTTGTAAAATTTTCAATCATTAGCTTTCTCACATCTAATTTTAGCATTTCATATGTTTAATTATCTTCTCTTATTCAAATTAGAAATTGTACATTGGACCTGACAAACCTTTTCATTCATTGCTTTTCTCTTTTCTCCATTCAAACGACTACCCATATAGTTCCAAAAATTAGGACATTTCAGGAAGAAGACAGAACTCTAATAATTTCCTTTTTCTTCCTCTATTTGCTTTTTTATTCTTGGAAAATTTTCCAAAGATTTTGTGCCACTACTAATGAAAAACAGATGCATTTTAAAAGTGTCTTCTCCTGTCACCTCCTGGACTAGTTTAGGAAGTTTAGGAAAAAAAACAAAAACAAGTCTATCTTTGATTGGTGAATTCTTTGTGTTCATGATATAAGCCCAAAAAAGTTCATTGTTTTCTGGATACTTGAAAACCTGAAGATCTGTAAAGCTTTTATCTTCCTTCTGAAAAACAATATTTTGGTTCCTCTTTTGGTCCTAGAAATAATTTTTCATTTTTTTCCCTTTGTTTATTCTCACTTATATTTAAGGAAGTCCAGACCTACTTTTTGTTTGCATTTCCACAATTAATTCTGAGACCATATCAGACCATACTTTCTTTAGAAATGTTTATAATTTACTATTGAGGCTTTTTCTAATTGAAATTAATTGAATTTTTTTAAGTGCTTATAGATTGCAAAAGAAAAGAGCTACCAGTGAACTATGATTCTAATGAAATTAGGATGACTTTGCTTTTTACAACTTGACTTACTATTATAGGTAAACCGTGTATAGTCAGATAAGAACTAATCAAGCATATTTTCAATAACAATTTTGACCATCATTTCAGTTTTTCTCCAGCCTCATAGATCGAAGTCCAGCCTTCAGAGATCTATGAGTGGAATGTCGAAATCTGAAAATTAGCAGTGTTCATTACTTGTCAGAGATTACAAGAATCAACTCTAAATAGAAGTAATTACTAGGCATGAATGAATTGAAACAAGTTAATTTTCCACAGGTCTAAAGATCACAAAATTTATTAGGAGTCTCAAAAACAGCTCTCTAGAAAAATTAAAAAAAAAAAAAATTGAAGAGAAAAATTTGTCCTCAGATCCATCCAAAACTTTGTTATTCATGCAGAACCTAAAATTATCTGTACAAATATTTGACATCCATAATTGAAATGAACTGACTCTTTGAAGATCCTGAAGACCGTCTTTTGAAACATTCAAATCCAACAGTCTGTAATGTTTTGGAGCTATTCTATTCTACTGGCTTTTAAGTATGTCCTCTCACCATTTTTTATGATCTCATAAAGAAAGCAACAAACAAGGGTTTAAACAGTTTCATAGAATCGTGGAATCAACTCATTTGGAAAAGACCTTCAAGGTGTAAATTCCAACTGTTTTGTGTGCAAGTTACGGACTGATGTAATACAGTGGATTGTCTTCAATACTTCTGAAACAGTTACCATCACCAATTTAAAGCAGAATTTTTCTTTTGATTATGTCCTGTACTTTCATAATAACAGTGCAAAATACTGTAAGAAAAAATTCAAATTGGATACAAACAAACAGTAAGAAGACCAACAAACAAACAAACAAACAGAGTATGTGAGGGTTAAATAAAACTGTTGATCTAGTTTAACTCAGATCATTATTGAGGTAGGAAATTTATGGAACTAATAGAAACAAACTATTAGATTTATTAATGTCTTTATCCAGATAGCTGAATTAAGTCTGGATTTCTCTCAATCAATTTCCAGAGGTGTAGGGAGTAGCTATGGGTTAAAGACAGACCATTGGAGAGTGCCTGATTATTCTTTACGCTTCTGTGGAATTTATTTGGAGGAGGAGGTATGTATATTTGCATGTGGTTAGAAATTTGAAGATTTTTTTGATTTCTTTTATTGAAAGTCCACACAATGCTTAAAATCTGAAAATATGAAGTGTTTCTTGCTTTCTTCCATTTGTAACCCTTCACAAAAAGACTTAATTTAACACAAGACACTTCACTATCCTGTGACCTGTAATGAGCTGACAGAATTTGGCTGACTTCATTAGGAGTTGCTTATCCAACAGGAACCGTTGTTCTCAATCTGTACCACATCAAGCAAAAAAGCTTATTCAGAAATTTCCAGTGTTACTGGTAACTTCTGGGTGATTCTGAACATAATCTTCAAGAGCAGACGTAGGTATCTAATGCATATATTCTCTGGGGTTGGGCATGGAAGATGAAACGAGTTAGAATGGTTTCAGGTTTAATGTATACTTTCACATGCCCTTATTTTTGTCCCACTTCTTCCAATTAAAAAAAAGATAAAGAAAAAAAAATCTTAGTCATAAAGTCATTGTTTTACATTCTACAACAATCTGCTTATCTTCTTAAACCTGTCACCTAAAGCAGACTAATTACTACTTTTTTTGTTTCCCCTTACGAGGAGTAAAAGACGAACATTCGCATGAAAGAAACAGTGCTTAAAGTGAAACTTGCTGAAGAAAAGATGCAGTAGGGATTCAGTAACAAGTTAACTCTTAAAAAAGTCATCTCATGTTCAGACTTCAAGGGTCTAAAATTAGCTTCTTCTGAACTGATGTAGACTGCTAAAAGGTTATTCTGTGCTCTCTGAGGCATCTGAGTGTTTAAAGAAATAAATATACCAAACTAGTTCCTGCTAATTACTGGAGCTTATATTCTTACTTGAAGAATTACTTATTTCTTATTAAAAAAAAAAAAAGCAATTACTGATAGAGGCATTATGAGACTATTTCCTTTAGAAGTTTCATTAAATTAAAAATCAATAAATTACTGCTTTTGTGAGTGTGAATTTTGCGTAGCACTGCTTTTGAAGCAGTTACTGGAATAGAGCTTTTCTAAGTAATCTTTTTTCTATTTTTTTTTGCGTGACTGTCAAGTACAGCTAGCAACACTGGGACACAAAATGCAAATTTCTTCTTGACTACGTGTAATTATAATATGTAGGTACCATTGCAGGGAAGCAATTTTAGTCCATTAGAATCTATAGCTAGTACTTTTAATTTTCTGTTCTACCACAGCAACAGAATGGGTAGAAAATAATAGGTAACCATAGCCATATACCTCCCTGTTAAAACTGTATTTCAGACTGTGGCCAAAAGATAAATGCTTTCAGAATACCAGTAATATAACAGAATATGGTAGTTAAAAATAGACTAACTTGACTGCACAGATTCTGCTGCTGTGCATTTTCTCTGTTCTTTTTTACCTTCTGTTGTATGCAGTGAGGTCCGGTTGAAAACTACCCACAGCAAACATTTGTTTTTAATTTGTCTGTGATCTTGAGTTCTAGTAAAGTGTCATGTTCTTTCTAGGATTAGCCAGGAGATACATTCCACCCTACGAATTACAGATCAAGACTTGGTAATATTTATGTAGCTTTATTTCTTCTTGGTTTGATTATAAGGCAGTCCAAGTTGATGTGAGCCTTAAGAAAACAGATGGTGAACAGTATGGACAAGCAACTATGCTAAGTAGCATGAGTGCAAGCTTGTTTTCTGCTCACTAGCTGAACCTCACAAACCTTAAAAAGTATGAATGGCTTCCCATGGGTAACACGGAAAACTTTAGGCCCTTTATAACTTGTTACAAGTGTGAAGTACTATTCTTTACTGAAGCTTTTAAAAATGTGGTAAATAATGAGATGTTGAGAAGAAAGATCTTACATAAATTGAGAAACCTCTCTAAGTCTCTGTTTCTTTAAGCTATGGTTATGAACTTGGTTAGCAGTAGTCAATACTTCACAGCTGAAGTTCAAGCAAACATACAATAATATGTCACAGCATCACAAAACTGTAGCAGAATTGTAGGGGTTGAAAGGACGTCTAGAGGTCTTCTAGTCAAACCCCCCTGCCAAAGCAGCTCCCTACAGCAAGTTGCACAGTAGGCATCCAGGTGGGTCTTGAACATCTCCAGAGAAGGAGACTCCACCACCTCTCTGGGCAACCTATTCCAGTGCTCCGTCACTGCACTGTGAAGAAGTTCCCACGCAAATATCCTGAATCTGGATAAACTTTTTCTATTTGCTACAGACTATAACAAAATAAATTACTTGTGGTTTCCATTTTGGTACTGGTTGTATGTTGTTCATGAAGTAATCAGGTATTCAGAAAAGAAAAATATGCCAATAAAAGCACTTTACATGTCCACGGATATCACTCTTAGAGGAAATGCTTAGCATAGAGAAAAAGTGCTGAACTAGCATATCTGAAGAACATGGGGAAAAGTGACAGATTGCTTTCTATAAAGAAGTCACACGGCTTACATTGGCAACAGTTTGATGTGCCACAGCAGTATTGACCCAAGAGTCATGTCGCAATCAATCAGCTTCTCAGAGGACAACGAAAGAATTGAAAATGCTTAACTAAGCATGCAATAAAATGTTATTAAAACAGTAAGTGTCTGCATCCAGCTGCAGATACCTACTACCTATTGTTTAGTTTTTCTTGGAAGAATAATTATGTGAGCTTAATAACACTTCTAATAGCTATCAAGATTATGAGACAGCTCACCTTGATTGCTGTTCTCTAATAGTAATTTCAAGTCTCATCAAAATGGCAAAATGTGGCAAAAGAAATCTCACCAAACATAATTTAATTCTATATTTTCTTCAAAATAATATACCTCTTCTAAACCCCTTAGTGCTGCAATTCAAAATGTAAGATTAGCAGATCAATAATATTTATGTGTCTATTTGTCTCTGTATTAATATTTAGTCTATGAGCATTACTTTCACCACCTTTATTAGTACTGGGACTTCCTTCATGCATGATATTACCTCATGTTGAGGTTGCTATGACTCAATAGAAATGTGTGCTATTATCTGTGCCTCTCACTACAATCATCAGTGTGGATTTATCATCCCTTCTCTCCACTTCCCATCCCCTTCCATCTTGTGTTGTGAAATCTGCAGTCTTGGGCATATGCCCCATAATACCATTTAACAGGCAAGCTTCACACAGTATACTGACATGGACAAGTCAGTCTTCTATAAGTGCACTTGAGTCTTTCTTTTTTTTCCCTGTATTGTGTCTGATTTTTTTCACGTGGGGATGCAATACAGGTCATAGGAAGATGTTTTATTATGTATTCATATTTACTTTCTCTATTACAACTTTCACTGTCTTTTTTAGTGAGAAAGCAGTATTTTGTTTAACATCTTTAGTTGAAATCTTACATTGCAAATACAGAAAGAGAAGCTCTGCTGCAGATAACGTATTCTAAATTGTAAGGAATTAAAATTCCAGCTACAGTTTCTATAAGATCTATACATTGTCTGTAAACTTCTACAATAAAAGCCATTCAAAAGCCTCTCTCAGGCATTTTTAAAACTAAATGTTGCCTGACAGACTGTCTTCAACTAATTTCAAAGTCTTCTATAATTACCTTTTCTATGATTTGATTCACCTTGTCAGATTGATATAGTCATTAAGTTTTCTTGATACTTCCATTCAAAGGACTGTCCACTGACAGCATAGATTTATTTCAAGGACTTACCAGAAATAACGTAAACTGAATTTTAAAACCTCACACGGTGCTGTGTTATTTTTAATTGAATAGTCAGTAGTGAGCTTTCATTAAATGTCATTAATAAGGATCTGTTAAGAATGATTGCATGTTTCTCATAAGGAGGTGTAAACTGAATGAAAGCAAAATGCTCTTAAATATGTATTTAAGTGCTTTAAGTAATTCATTCTTCATAATCATCATGGTAGAATTACATTTGCATTTGAATATGTTTGAATAAAATACAGTGTGAGAGTATATGAAGAAAATGTCAATTATGTCTACCAAGATGGCAGAGTTTTCATGAAACAGAAAGATGATACAGTAACTGCATAGTCCAGGAGATAAGAAATCTCTGCAGCCTTGTGTGACAGCATGCTCCCCTCTATCTCCAACCTCCTTCTTTGGCTTGACCATTAAACCTAAGGCCTTATTCAGAACTGATATTGTTCTACTAAATACTATGACTATGAATCAATCATCTTAGCCCATAAATTGTGAGCATCCTGAGAGCCCCTTGAGCTCTAAATCTAATAACAAGACTGCACATAACCTCTCCAGTTCCTGCTAAATATTGTGAAGCTTAAGAGACTACAGTCTTGGGGTGGATTTTGTAGAATATTTTTCAGAGATGACTTACTGAAATGTCTTCCTCTTGAGAGAAGTTAAACCTCCAGTGTGGAATGTGGTAGATAATCTATTCCACCATAATTTCTTAAACAGTGTTAGACCTTAGGTTGACAAAATCCAGGGGAACCTGGTATGCTGACTCTAAGAAAAAAACCATGTGGAGTGTGGAGTGGTCCAATGGCTGAGCCCTGTGATCATCCTGCAGGGATGGAGAACTGTTGAAACTCTTGGAAATGAGAAACTATCTTGTTTTCCTACCCAGCCCTGAGCCAGCAGATTTCCACCTTTTTTTCAAAAACATGTCCTTTGTGAAATAGAAAATAGTATACAAATGGCTAAAGACAGAAGGACTTTTTGGGGAAGATACCATCACAGACAAGCTGGGAGCACTTGGCTAGCTTCTGGAATTAGTCAATGGGCTGAGCCTCTCTTTCCTCCCATGAGGGACACCTATTAAGTAAGATTCACACACACTGTAGTTTTCCCCAGGAAATCTAGAAATCTCTGTGGAGTTATTCCATAATTTAATGTATCTGTGGTTGGCCATATTATTCATGTTCTTTGTTAACTTCTCATGCTTTGCAGACAGGATATTTACCATCAGTAAATCAAAATGATCTGTAATCTGTTGCTTTAACAAACTGCACTGTTCACTAATGTGGCAGTCAGAGTTCTCATTCAACGCGACCAAACTTCTTAAGGGTGGTTGTGACTAGATGAATTGGGCAGTGTGATATTTGTGAGTCCATAATCGTGTTAGTTCATATATTGAATGTGACTGGACTGGGCATCACTCATAATTTATGTGCAGCCAATCCTCATCCCTCTGGTATATGAGGACATGCTGGACTGAAAGGGTTTTGTCTTCTGTCAAACTTTTTACCTTTTTCACATGGCACTTTGGACCTATGAAGAGGGAGAAAAGTGGCATACCAAAGTGCAATCTGAACAATTCCTCTACTCAGATTGCTCCCAGAGATGTTTCAGGAGCCACAGAATATCTGGTTTGAAACCGGTTAGAAGCAATCAGTTACTTGATGAAGAGAATAGTAATCAGTAACAGGTAAATAGGAGTTAGTGAACCAGTGTCACCTTGCTGCCTATCTCTTTTTGTCCCTCTCTAAAAAGGATTTCAGGTACAGCGTGATGTATCAGATTGTTCCTTGAAAAAGAAATGTTATCTCCTGAACCTATCAGTGCTGAAGTACTGTGACTTTCAGTGAGGTCAGTTATTTCTCTAAGTAACTATGACTAAATTACATTTAAAAGAATATAAAGCAACACCAGTTTTTCTTGTTAGTCAGATTTGTTGAACAAAACCTTAGATAGTATCAGAATTGTGTCGGAAATAGTGTTGCTAGCAGGAGCAGGAAGTAATTGTCCCTCTAGACTCAACACTGGTGAGGCCACACCTTGAGTACTTTGCTCAGTTTTGGGCCCCTCACTGCAAGTAAGACATAGAGGCCCTGGAGTGTGTCCAGAGAAGGGCAACTAAGCTGGTGAGGTCTGGGGAACAGGCCTTATGAAGAGCAGCTGAAGGAGCTGGGATTGTTAAGTCTACAGAAGAGGAGGCGCAGGGGTGACCTTTCTGAGAAAGCAAAAATGGTCAGCTTCAAACCTTATTCAATTATTTTCCTCTGTGTCAGCTGACATTTCCATTTTCTTTCTGTAACAAGTCCCATCCCTTGGTTTTATTTCCATTTTTAAGGTTTCATATTTTCTATTTTGAAAGTACAGTTTTCCCTGCAAATGGCTTTGCCTAACATCTTTACTATGGGACTGAACAACAACAAAACAGAAAAACAAACAAAAATGAACGAACAAAAAACTCACAAAACCCCACAAAAACAGGTCTGAAAGGAAAGAGAGAGAAACCCTGCAGATCAACCATGTTTGTACTAAGATTTATCACCCTTGCCCTCAGGGCTGCTTTACACATTTACTGTGTCTTTGCAACAGATGAAACAGTTCTTGGCAGAGACCTTATTAAATCTGTGGCATACCTGAGATGTGCAGTAGACCATAGCATTTCTCTCTGATAACCTTTTTTTCTATTCCCAAATGGTTCTTTTCACTGTTGTACTACTTCTGGGTACTACTGGCACTTGGTCTCTCTTCTACACACGTAAACACATACGCTCACTCCATAAGAAACATAAAGAAGCTTCTGCACTTTCAGAAGCTATTTTTATAACTTGGAGTTCACAAGTAAATGTTGAAAATCACATTCCTGGTTTACCTTGTGGACTAGGGCTCCTACAGGAGTAGTCCTTTAAGAGCATGGACCTCTCACATACCCATTCTGGAGATATCTACCTCTACAGTAGCAGTGGCACTGAACATTGGTTTGTGTTCTGTAGTGTTTCTTCAAACAGTGAACAAACATGCACACTGAAGAAACAAATGGAACCCAATGGCCTGGGAAATTGCAATGTTATGTGGAAATACTTTCAAACAACCTGTCTTTATTACCTTGGGACTAAAATCAAGGTCAGTAACCTCTGAAGACACAGATCCAAGCCATGCAAGGAGGATGAGGCAAGGGATAACTTAACCAATTCTCCTTACTATGAGAATATATACACCAGTTGATTTGTGCCCATTTCTAATACATCATTAATAAGCAGCTGTTATTTTTTTTTTCCAGTACAAAAGTGTCAGACAAGTGCCAGGAGTGTCAGTGCTTGCCAGCATAGATTTGCCAACAGATTAGAATTTAATTTTACTTCTATGCACTGCTTTACATCAATGCCCATGAAAGTATTAGATCTATTGAGGAGAATGGCAGATCATGTACACACAAATGGCAGTGCTAAGTGTAATTGCACCTGCATCCTAACAATACAGGGAACTGATAAAAAAGGAGTACACTGTTGTAGTGAATGATTGACATTCTTATGAATGTGGAATACAATACAGCCTTCAAATAGATAAATACGCTAGCCAAAAATGTTCTGCAATATAGAACAGAATATTAAAACTGAAATTCAGCAACTGATATAAATTGCTTTAAATAAAACCTGTGAACACTTGCCCACATACTCCTACACATTTTTAACTTGCTAGGAAAATGCAATTAATTCAACTTATCTCTAGAAATTGTATATTGATATTTTCAAAACTTGAAGGGATATTTTAATGATACTACATACTCATCAGAGCTTGAGATAATCACAGTAACTATTTTCCATTAAGGAAATGGGAAGAAAAGCTAGACATTATTTTTTTTCTACTGTTCTTTATGGGTGAAATGCCTGTGTTTAAATTTAAGTCTGAAATGAAACATTTCAAGACACAAAAATAAGCCAATCTAAATTAAAATGGTTAAAACAGAGTGTACTGTTCTGCTGTGGAAGAAGAATCACTGCAAATAACATTAATGAATTCTTAAAATAGATTGAAAATAAGGCCTTCCTTCAAGAGCATTCAGTGGCTTTGGTGCCTGCAGAACTCAGCCCACAGAGGATTAAAAGAATGATGGCTTAAGGAAGCAGTGTTTAGTCTCTTACCTTAAGTTTGTTGAAAAATTCAGGAAGGCTGAGAATGCCTACATACAAATATTTGCTGTAAAAAATGCCATTTTCACATTTGCCACAAGTTGCCATCTGTAACAGAAATACTGTAAAGTGAACACAACAGATCTAAGAAATGTTTAAAAGGAGGCAAATACCCATCTCATTCCCAGACTCTTCATGTCTGGTGTTGTTTCTTTCCACCACTGCCATTACTTTACACGCAAAGACACATACATACAAAACACAAAAGCTGACAAGCTGGAAATAACTTAATTTCAATATGTCAGGTAGATTAATATAGTGCTTTTTGACCAAAATGAAAACACCATTTTGCTGAATTGTACAGAATTTTGCATTTATGAAAATAAATATTTTTCTGTTTACTCCATCAGAAGACAGAAGGAATGTTGAGGAATAAGGCATTTAACTCTTTTAAAAGGAAAATATAAAAGCAAACCAGAAAGATCACAATGTTATCATCACGTCACAAAAATTAAGATTAAGCAGTTTTTTCACTTTTGCATCTAGATAGTATCAACAAGTTAAGAATAAATGCAACTAAGAAAGGAAAAGACAGAGGAGAGAATGAGTGAAGGAAAGAAAGAGTGAGGGAATGGAGGGAGGAAGGGAGAGAGGTGGGGAATGAACATTTGCTTAGATACTTGGCTGCTGGTTGGGGTTTACCCCCCAGATCTATCACAGATATATATTGTATTTGCTTTTGTTAAATCTCATAGCATTATGGTCAGTGCATTTCTGTCTAGGTATCTGTGAATCACAAACCTGTCCTGCATCTGCATGGCTGTGAATCTCTATTTCTGATCCTAGAACAAAGTTGAGATAAATTTTTATGGTCAAACACATTTTCAACTACTTTTTGCAAAAAAAAAAAAAAAAAAAGATTTTCAGAGAAATAAATAAAGCCACTGAGAAGCACAAAAAAAAAATAAAATAAAAAAGTTCAGTAAAAGAAAAATATGGAAGCATCTGAAATCAGTGCTGAAGAGGTGAGATATATATTTTAACGAATGAGAACACTTTCCAGGTAATGAACAAATTAATTTTCTTAACGCTACAAACTCTTGGTATTAACCACCTTAAATCAAAAGCTACAAATTTGTTTGAAGTCAGATGAAATAGAAAATAGACCTATATCTTTAATTATTTTAGAGCTATTTTTCTTCTCAGTTACGCTGGTACAAATTGAATGATTCTGTGAATCACCTCTTATTTATAAAGTTACAAGAGAGTTACTCTGTATTTAAACAAAGGTATATGTTTTACTGTGTATGGTAGATGCATCTCTGGTGGCTCCCTTCCTATATTCCCAGAGGAGAAAACTGGCACTATGACTTGAAAGAGCTAACGATTCTGCTTTGGACAGCTAATTGCACTGGGAAGAGGGTAATACATAAAAAGGCCAGTCTTCAAAATCCTCACTTTTAACACTGTGTCTTGGTAGTTTAAAGAACATGTTCAGCTAATCTGAATTGCTGAAGCATGTGGCTAGTGTTTTAATAGAATATGTGTTTTCTAGATTTATCATTAATATAATCACTGCTTTGGACCATGCACTAACTAACAGAACTGTACAATTTCACAAAAACTGAATAGTACAATGTGCTTTGAAAAACAACCCACATAACAAAAGGAAATCTGATCTAGTTTTGCTTTAAAAGAACAAACAAGTTTTGCTTTATTCAGCTTCAGGCTCAGAGATGCTTTCACTTTGGAGGTCATCTTTACCAAGTTGCAACAGGAATGGCTAGAAGGTGGAAGGGATTGCAGCACATGAAAAATTAAAGTGATGTTTATGCCAGAACTATGCTGGAGGCTGTTTTGCCTGGTTTGGCAGACCTTGAAATCAAAAATTCTAGGACTTCTCACAATTATACCATCTCTGACATGAAAATAAAGCTGCACTGCCAGCTGTCACTTATAGAATAACCAAATCACAGAATTACTTGGGTTGGAAGGGACATGAAAGACCATCTTGTTTCACCCCCCTGCTATGGGCATAGTTGCCAACCACTGTGTTAGGCTGCCCAGGGACCCATCCAACCTGACTTTATGCACCTTCAGGAATGGGGCATGCACAGCATCTCAATCCTGTGCCTCACCACACTCTGAGTAAACAATTTCTTCCTAATATCTGAATTTCCCTACTTTTAGCCCAAAGCCATTTCCATGTACTTCCACCACTATTAGATTGTGAACAAAGTTTTTTCACTTCCTGCTTATTAGCTCCCTTCAAGTACTGGAAGGCCATAATGAGATAAGGATGTGGTATGGGACCATGTCAAAGATTTTACATATATCCTTCTAGATAACATCAGTTTCCCTTCCTTAGTCCACTGATGCCATCATTTCATCATAGAAGGTCACTAAATTAGTCAGGCATGATCTGCTGTTGGTGAAGCCATCCTGGCTGTCTCAGATAACCTCTTCTTATTTTATGTGCCTTAAAATATCTGCCAGTAGGATCTGCTCCATGATCTTCCTGGGCACAGAGGTGAGGATCATAAGCCTGTAGTTCCTCCTGGGTCTTCCTTTCTCCCATTCTTAAAAACAGGAGTGGTGTTTTCCTTTTTCTAGTCATCAGGGACTTTGTGTGACAGACACTACTTTTCAGATATGGAAATTTGGCAACCACATCAGCCTGTTCCTTCAGAGCCCTGGAATGCATGTCATCTGGCCCCATGGACTTGTGCACAGTTAGCCTCATGAGGTGGTTTCTGTCTTGCTCTGCTCTTACAGTGGGAGGAATTTTGCTCACCTGACACATGCCTAGAGGTTCAGGAACATAAGAGGCGTGGAAAGCCTGACTGCTAGTGAATACTGAGGAAAAGAACTCACTGAGTAGCTCAGCCTTCTCCATGTCTGTTGTTGCCAGTTTTCCCTTCTCATTTATCAGAGGGAGTACACTCTCCTTTGACCAATGCTTGATTTCTTATGCTCAGAGATGGAGAGCTCTTGTGCTCTCAGAAAAGTGTCCTTAAAGGGCTTCCAGTTTTATTCTGTTCCTGTGTTCCTAAGGACAGTTTCCCAGGAGATGTCCAACAATTTCTTTAACAGCCTGAAGTTCACTCTCCTTTTGGGTCCTGACTCCATTCTTTGTCAGGCCTGTGTTCCTTAAGACTATGGACTCAATCAAGGCATGGTCACTACAGTCCAGGCTGCCTCTGATCTTAACCTCTTTAATGATTTGCATTGCATTGGTGACCACCAGGTCTGGAAATGCTTCTCCTCTTGCTGGTCTGTCCAATACGTGGGCCAGAAATTTATCCTCAATGGATTCCAGGAGTCTCATGAATTGCTTGCAGCTCACTGTGTTTTTTTTTCCAGCAGATATCTGGGTCATTGAAATCCCCCATAAGGATGAGAGGCTGCGAGTGTGATGATTCTTGTAGCTGAAACAAGGAGACCTCATCAACAGGCTCCTGCTGAAGTGGCCTGTAGTAGACTCTGATTGTCAGATGTCCTTTATTGGTCCAATCTCTAATTTTGAACCACAAGCTCTCAACCTGGTCACATCTGTTTCTCAGAGGGAGTTCTGCACAATCTATCCATTTCTTAACATAGAGGACAATTTGCCACCCCTCCTGTCTTGCCAATCCCATCTGAAAAGCTTGTAGCACTTGTTCATGTTATTCCAGTTATGTGATTTGTCCCACCATATTTCTATGATAGCAATTAGTTTTTTGTTCTCCAATGGCACCACAGTTTCAATTTTCTCTTGCTTATTGTTCATGCTGTGTGCACTGGTGTGGAGACACTTCAGCTGGGCTACTGATTATGTTAGATTCTTGGAGAAGCCATTCCAAATTCCCCTGGGACAAATCTGAGGTTCTCCCCTGTTGCTTCCTAAAGTAAAATGTTCCCGAGCTTTTCTCTGTCACTCAGAAGCTTATCTCATTCCCTTGTCAAATCTAGCTTAAAACTCTAGTGATGAGCCCAGCCATCTTGCTGCTTGGTGTGTTCTTTCCCCTCCTGGTCAGTAACACCTCATCTGAAGTCAACATACCCAGTCTATCCAAGGTGTATCCTGGATCATAGAACCCAAAGCCTTGAGTGCAACATTATCCATTCAACCATTCACTCAACTGTCAGTTCTCTTTGTGCTCAGTTCCTAGCTGGGAAGATCAAGGAGAATACTACTTGTGCTCCTGATCTCTTCAGCATCTTCCAAGGCATATAAAGTTTTTTTTGATATTTGTAATTTTCTAGTTGTAGCCTCCTGTGACACAGCTTAAACACTTCGCTAGAGAGTGACTCATAGCCCATGCTTGTGATGCTCTTCCCCCCCCCCAGATTTCATGTCTTGCAACTGGAAGTCATCAGAGCTGCAGAAACCTATCCAGTGTGCTATAGATAGTATCAATAGCTGATGTTCCTAATTTTGCAGTTCTTTTGTAACTGGCATTCAAGCAGGGAATGTTAAAGCTGGCTGGGATACAACTATACTTGCTCTGGTCTTGCCTACTGCACAGCAGATACACCCTCTAGAGTTGAATTCTTTTTTAGAACTGTATTATTATTTGCAAGAAAATCTTAATTGCACATTAAAGTTAATTTATTTTATTTTTTTCTTGTGAATCACAGTAGCTGCCAATATAAGCTATAAATGACCAGGACTGAGTCAAATACTTTCAGAAGGATGTTTCCTTTTAATTACTATACACAGATTCCACATACAGAAAAGGTAGCACAAAAGCAGGTGCCGCTCTACACAGATGAGTGTCATCCTTACTCTAAACTGATCTACTGCAATTATTTGCCTCACTCATCCCAGAGATACTTAAGATTTCAAGGCTCAGTCTTCACTGTATCAATGAATAGTATTTGAGTGAGTGCACAGCCATGATATCAGTCCTTCAACCGTACACACAACAACTCCTGAGAAGGTGTGCATGCAACAATTTTTGACCTGACAACAATTTAAGACCTGAGCTAATGAAGGGCCTTTTTCTTAAAAACAATGCTGGTTCTTTAACTGAAGCTCTGGTATCTCCAGATCTGAGCAAATAAGAGGAATGTCAAATGAAAACAGAGTTACATGCTTGGAAAAAATGTAAATTTAATTCAGAGATAAGGGTAAGATTCCTGTACATTTTCTATGTGCTACTTACAAAGTTGAGACAGTTTTTCAGTGTTCAGAAGTTTGTATATTAAAATATAGGCAAACAAGAAGTAGATTAAGTGAAATTCTAACTATTTTAAATCTCTATTTGCTTTACTGGAACATGGTTATTTGTTTATTTATTTTTATTCATTTTTTTATTTTGCTGGCTGTTATGTTTTTTGGAAATGCTGCTTCTTTGTATAAATCTTAGCAGTGCAGTTTAAGGGTTATTCAATGTCTGGAAAATATCATGTGATCCTATAAGAATCCAGAAATATTTTCAGTTAGAAAGTGATAAAGTGATCTCAAATCTCAGTTCAGTCTTTTAGATAATTTGAAGAAATTCCCTAACACCTTTAAAAATGAATTTCTAGCTCTGAGAGAGGATGTAGAGTAGTAGTGATGTCAGATCATAATAAAGTTCTGGGAGACAATTCCTATGCAAAAAGTAAGAGATAAATTCCTTTCATCTTTTTTGGATCTTTCTGACCTGGTAAGGCCACATTTAGACTACTGTGTCCAATTCTGGGCTCAGCTGTTAAAAAAAAGACAGGAACCTCCTAGAAGGAGTCCAGTGGAGGGCCACAAAAATGATTAAGGGCCTGGAGTATTTCCCGTATGAGGAAAGACTGAGTAAATTATGTCTGTTCAGCCTGGGAAAAGAAGATTGAGAGGAGATCTGATAAATGTTTATAAATCTAGAAGGAGGAAGGGGGGGAGGGAGGCAACTGATGAGGTCAGGTTCTTCTCAGTGGTGTGTAGCCATAGGACAAGGAGTAAAGGCCTGAAGCTTCAACACAGAAAATTCTGTAGTAACATGCAGAGGAACTTTTTTACAATAAATGTGATGGAGCATTGGGACAGTTTGCCCATAGAATATCTCTATGGAGATATTCAAGACTCATCTGGACACCTACCTGTGTCACCTATTGAAGAGAACCTGCTTTAGCAGGGGGATGGACTTGATGATCTCTTGAGTTCTCTTCCAGCCCCTGTGATTCTGTGATTTACTCAGCACTTCTATTTGGACTAGCTTCATAAGCCAGCAACCTGCTAGCTTTTTTCTCACAAAACATCCAGCCTACCCTTGAAAGAATTCTCAGTCTTATATGCTGAAAGCATTTACTTCACCTCTTCTACTGTTACATACATCGTCACCTTTTCAAAAAGTATTTTGGTATACTTAGCTTTCAAAACAATGAACTTTATTGCCTTATGTCATTTTTTTCTCTTTTCTATTTAAGGATGACAATGCTAATAAATTCCTTCTCTTGTAGCCTTAGGGTCATCATACCATTATTTTTTCCCATTATTGTATGTCATAAAATATCAAATTAAGTCATTCTTTAGCATCTCCATTATCTCAGAATCTTCTACTAGGCCTGTAATTAAATTTCTTCTCTCTATTTTTTTCCAAGAGTAGGTCAACACTACACAGTCACTTTAATTAGTTTTTGATTAGTGATCTAACTGCATTATGAAGTCACTTGCTATATGTTCTCATCAGATCAGTGCTATGAAGTATACTCATTGATAGATGGTCCTTAAAAATTGTTTCTGAACCATACAAAAAGCACAAAGTAAAGATTGGGCATAGCAACTCTTAATGCCAGGTTTTTGCACAGTCATCCAATCTACTGTCTCTTCTAAGAGCTTCCAGAGAATCATTTGAATTTAAAAATGAATATCTCTTGACATTGGAGGGGAGGGATGGGTTGATCATGTAAATGAAGCCACAGAATAGCATACTTGTTAGCTGAAGATTCATTTATCTGACGCTGCAGAATGAATAGTGGGCCTACTAATTAGAACATCTCAGTTATCTTTACTTTTTCAGACAAAATGAAGCCAGCCAATAGGGAAACTAGATTACTAAGTCTACTTAGTTTTAGATGAGAAAAGTATAATGGCTTGTTTCATGTATCATTCTGTAGGTTACCCTTGTTATTGTGTATGTATTTAATACCCTATATGGGCAGGGACAATTGAAAGCTGGATTAGGGTGTAAATATACAAAATGTATTCTTCCCCTAGAGAAAGGAATGCAGATGCCCGTGAGGACTCCAAAGATCTATCTGACTAAGGGGCTAAGGCAGCTAGATCAGATGTCACTAGGAAGGTGCCATGTGTTACTAACAGTAATTTCAATACTAGAAGAAGAAAAAAAAAGTCTTAGGTTGTGCTCACCAACTGTAAGAATTCTGAAATTCCCAGCAATATATGCTATCATTCCCAACAAGAAGGGTTTTTTTTTATTTTTTTTTTTTAATGGGGAAAAACTGCAGATGTTTTCAAGCATCTCGTAAAAACTGTCACTACCAAAAATACCTTACAGAAAAATTTTCATTCAATTTAAAATCTGCTATACTGTTTGTTATGCTGACTTTAGGTATATGAATGTCAGTTCAATCAGTTGTCTTAGAACAGCTCAGATCCTTAATTCCAAAATATCACAACATACATTTGATTCAGGTTTATCATATTCCCAGATAAAACTGTAAACACATGATTGGTTGAAATTGCATCAATTTAGAAACTGTTTGTGGGTCATTCTATATCATTTATAAGTTAAAATATTAAAGTGAGAGCTGTTTCCTAGAGAATCAGACCTAACTGCTATGATGTGTTTTAGAATGAGTAATGTACCAAACATAATTGTAGATGACCTTTGTTTGCACAATAATGAATGGTGGTGAACAGTTCTATCAGTAAAAAGCTATTACACTGTCCATGCTGTAAAATATAATTCTTCATCAAGAGCTGTAAATAAATCAATAAATATTATTACAAAAGGCTAACCCGGTAAAATAAGAAGTCTAGTTGCCTTCTGGTTAAAGTTTTATCAAGGCATAATCAGAGGTAAATCCACTCCTTCCCATTTATGAAGTCTCAGTGAGAAGCAGCAGCTTAATACCAACGTCCCAGCAGGAGGGGAATAGCTCCATGGGATGAATAATGTAGCTGGCAGGGAAATGTGTATTTGCTGAATAAGTTTCAAGAAAAGAACATTCACATGAAACCATATTAATTTCAGCAGAATGTTTGAGATTTCCTCTTTGTTGTATACATTTAACAGAATAAAAATGGATATAATGGAAATAAATATTTGAGTTAGCATTCAGCCTAGGAATAAGAATAATTTTAACTAAGTGTAACTCAAATGTTTTGCACAGGCACTTGGTAGAACTGTAGTCTTACTATAAACAGTAAAATTATTCCAAATTTTCAATAGAATAGCCCAAAACTCAGGGCTTGTCAGTGTAAGGAAAAGCAAACTTTACATTTCTAATGTCAGCAGAGAGCTATAATTCACTAACTTGCCCCTAAATATCTCCATGGGTACTGCTATTCTCAATTATAAGCACTTCCAAAGTGTAGAACAAACACAGGAACACTTTGTTCTTCAGTACTTTCTGTTTAACAATCTGAATAATCCCCAGATCACTTTACTGCACTCTATGGAAACATGTTGCATTGTTTTCTGTGCTGGGGAACAGCCATATGACTATGTTTGAAACCTAAAGCTTTCATTTCCATGCTTGTAGACTGGCCTGACTATCTCTAATGTCTTACTAAAAGTTTTCTGAAGATACTTTTCTGTTTCTCTTAAAGTAGCTTCTGTAGCTGTTCTGAACATTAACTTAGTTTATAAGAAAGTACTTCCTAAAACACAACTAGGTAGGTAATGCTATTTGCAGGAACAACAACAATAAAATTGCAAGAAGAGAACAGAGATTAATTTTATATATTTGATATGTAAATTTGGCTATACACAAGGAATCAGTAATTCATTAGTTTAAAAACTAAAACCAAAACAAACCAACACCATAACATTTCTAAATGTTGCCCTTCTTGCCCTCATCCACTTTCTTATATTTACACAATACTAATTTTTTTTAGCCTCATTTAGGAACTGATTGTTGATATACAAGTGAATTACAGATGCTAGAAATCTCTACATAAAATCTTGTCCTGATTTAAGTCAAAGCTACTGGACAGTCATTTATTCATTACCACATCAGAAATCCACAAGTATAGTTGTGTTTTAGAAGAGTTTCTTTTCTCCGATCCTGGTTCTGTACTGGTAGCTGACAAGAGTACTGCATGCTATCTGTTGATCAGGAACATATTTTATGGAGTTTCCTAGTCATCCATCCCAGGTACATGTCAAAGTCATTTGCTGCCTGTCAATGGTTTATGGGCAGGTTCAGCCCAGTTCCATGACAACTGGTGCGGGAGACCCATGGACCCACGGACCCACGCCCCAGGAAAGAGGAAGGGGGAAAGGGAAAAGGGAGATAGGCCTGGAAACAAAACAGCGGCAACAATCTGGGGAGGAAAGCTAATTTACTAAATAAGATATCAGAAAGCAAAATAACACACTATAATACAATATAATTGGAATTAAAGCTAATAAATCAAATAAAATGAGCATGAGAGAGTGTCCGATAAACCAAAGGCCTTACACTATCGCTGAAGGCGAGACGGCAGCGAGCACCCACTGCTGAGTCCATCCCAAAGGAAAGAGAGTGTCCCGTGACCGCAGACAGCTTTTTATCTTTCCCTCTGAGCGGAAACATGTAAAAATGCAAAGCATTGCACAGTCCTCCAGGGAATGTAGTTCTTCTTCTCTTCTGAGGTAGGTATACCCAGAACTATTGATGATTCATGGAGTTGGAGCATTAACTCTTTAACTCTTAATACACTACATGATGTTATGATGTGGAATACCAATGCCAAAAATCATAAAACCATGACACTGCCATACAACTGGATTGTCTACCAAAAGGAACCAGGGCATCACAGGAGAGTCAGAGAAGCATAAGTGAATCCCCAAGGACTCTCCTGCATCTAATTTCAATGTTTAATCAAAGCATAGCTGTTTTTTCTTTTTTCTTTTTTGACTGGGATCAAAGAGTTCTTATTGTTTTGAGGTTTAACAGTTAGCTAATGCATGAGAGCTTTATCTTCCCTTTCTAAACTATTGGAAGATTCCTTTTCTGTTCTTTATGTAGATACTATTATATCAACATATGACTGAGATGCAAAGTAACTATACAACACCAACATCTGTCCTTGGTTGTCCAGGCCAGAAAGAGATCATAGATCCAAGACAAAAATCAAAAGAAAATGATAGTTAATCCAGAGTCTCATCTCTACAGGTACTTTTTGACTAATACTTAGAAACCAACATTCATCAGCAACAAGACTTCCTTTCTAGTCTTTTTTCCATTTAGAATGTGAAATTATCCTTTGCATCTTAATGATACATCATGATTTTAAATACCAGTCAGAAATATATTCCTTTTTGATATTGGAATGCCATAAATGAGGACTACTCTGAAAGTAATGCCTCTTATTTTATTATGTTGGTCCTTGACATCAGAGGTGGATACTGTGGGTATGGCAGTAGAGGCTGAACCTTCCCACCAATATTCCATTACATTTTATTGCACTGTAATATATGGCAGCAGAGGGACAGTCTGACAAAATAGAATCTGTCATGGACGTGTGTATGAAGCTGAAACGTTTCATTGAGTTCTTCCATGCAGCAGAAATTACATCCATTGAAATTCTTTGATGCTTGCTGAACATTTATGGAGATCAAACAGTAGGTGTCAGCACAGCAAGGTGGTGGGTGGTGTGTTTCAACAGTGGTGACAGTGACATGAAAGACAAGTCATGTTCTGGAAGACCATACACAGCTGTCACGCTACAAAATAAAGAGCTCATCTGCACAAATTGGCAGATTATGACCAGAGAACTTTGTAAGGAGCTGAATATCAGCTTGACTGTGTTGGAAATGATGGTGGCAACGTTGGAATATTGTAGTTTGTATCAGCGGGGTGCCATGAATCCTCCCACAGGAACAGAAAGAACACTGTATGCAAGTTTGTCAGGACCTGTCAAACAGTTATGGGGCTGAAGGTGAGTGACAGTTTCTTGGAACGTGTCTTTACTGATGACAAGACCTATGTCACCACTGTGAGCCAGAGTCAGAACTGCAGTTCATGGCATCTGTGGAGTGGTGATATGTGCATTCCCCACCAAGAAAAAGGTTCAAGACACAGACCTTAGAGGGAAAAGTGATATACACTGTCTTTTGGGATAGGAAAGAGGTTATCCTGGATTTCCTAGAACCCAGACAAACCAACAGCTCTCTCTGCTATATTGTGATGTTGGAGTGTCCAGAGTCGTGCCAGCGAATAAGACAATCTTTCTTTTGCAACATTTTACTTGCAACAGTGCCATCATAACAGCTGTGAAAGGGTAGGTCACCTCTGCTGGTGCAGATATTAACAAGTGGTATGCAGGCTCTTGTTACTGCTGGCAAAAAATGAAAAGCTAATGCTGGTGACTGTTGAGAAATAGTTACAGTTTTGTAGCTAAGAATTTGCTCAATCAAGTAGTTGTAGCTGCTGTTAGTTTCCATGGAAATAAATAGAAGCCATTAATTTTGGAGCAACCCATGTATAATTAATCTCCCAAAATGACAGTAAATCCATGATACGGCAAATATATACATCTTTGCAATAAAAATCTTCTGCCAAGAATCCGACTGATATACAGGTAGATATTCCCACAAGTTTAGCAGCGTTCTAAGTGTTAGCCAAACTAACATGCTGAACGTTTCTCTGTCTGTGGCATAAATTGTAAAGTGAAGGATTTTACTATACAAAATATTTTCCAATATGTCAATAAAAATGGAGCCTCCAGGATGGATAAAGGTCAGGCTTAAATGGCCATTTTGGATTGACTTGTCTATTAAGGGAAATATCTTTCACTATTAACACTTTTTGGGCCTTGTTTTGAAATAAGACTGTAACAACGAATAATTCAGTATGGCATTGGTACTGATTCTGATAAATATAATAAAATATAAAATGAAGGTATCAATTGCCAGTACAAGTTATGTCTGTCCTAGGGCACTGTTTTGCTTTGTAAAGATCATCTGTTTGCATGGGTACTACATTTTCGTTCTCAATATGACTATGTATGACTATGTATGTATATCATAATACTATTAATTCAGTTTTGACAGTAGCTTTCCATGAAAATGCTAATAGATAAGAACACTGAGATCATATTATGCAAGGGTGTTCATATCTCGTTATTACAGTAAATTTGATATATCCATCAATATAAACATCCCCATTTACAAAAATAAAATAAAATACAAAAAAATACTACACAAATTTTGTCATAATTGCTACATTTGCCTTTGCAAAAGTAGGTTATTATGTTTTTATACTTTGGAATGCTCCCTTGATACAGAATACTAGCACAAATTTTGGAACTGTTTTACTATTTAAATAGTAGAAATTGTTAAAAATGTTCAAGGCTTGGGAAGTATCAAGCCTCATGAACTTTTAATTTCCTCAGTGCAACATTTTTAGCTTTTCTTTTTAAGTATTATATAAAGGAGAGCTGCAAGGAAGTAGTTAAAATTTGCTAGAAGCAATTGTAGAAGTGAGAGAACTAGCAAAAGTAATTCAAACAATTCAATGCCTTACTTACATTCTCAGAACTGGTATGGTGGTAATTGTGCCTATTGATAAATTAGCAATTTTTCAATGAAGTATGACTTCTATAAAAATCATTCTGCGCTTTCGCTTTTTGCAAAATGACCCTTGTTGATTTCCCTATAGAAACATTTATCTTACATTACCATTTACTACCATCTGATCAGATTAGTATCTTCCACTTTTAAAGAACAGTTTAACAAATAGCTATTTTAATCTCAATCTAGTATATTGGGTGCTAAGAAGAGAAACTCAAAGGCTAATTAACTTACCTCATCAATTTCTTATTTTGGTTACCTCCTGAACTGTATTTAAGAACCACTCAAACACCGCCTACTGTAAGTAAATCTACTTATAATCTTATTTCTCACACAAGGCACAGTACATTGGAAAATCTAAGGAAAGTGGATAAAGTTTATTAGGCATGCTATCTTCACACATTATGTATACGTACATCTTTACATAATAGTACAGGAAACCATGTGTAGGTTCAGATAATGATGCTTGGCAGTGGGAACTTTGGCGTAACAGTACAGTATTCCAGAGCAAATTAACTACTGATTTGTATCTGTTGTTTTCAGTGACTCTAATACTTTGCATTGTAGAAAATAGAAGAGCAGTGGAAAAACATATTTTCAGGAGAGATATTGTTACTATTTTTAAGTGATTTTATAAACTATTTTTAATATGACAGTGGTTAAATATTAGTATAATTGATCATTATCTAGAAGTTTCCTCTTGCCTCTTCTTTATGTATGTGTGACTCCTTTAAAAACTCCTTAATGTTTGAAGAATCTGCTTTCTTTTATCACTTAGAATAGGTTTTTTGTTCATTAAAATTAGTCATAAATATCTCTAGGCCTTCAGTTATACAAGACCTGTGGTCTGTCCTCTGTCTTACGAAGATTGAATTCACAAATCTTTTAAGGCATAAAGACTTCCTAATCAAAATTGATGTAAATTAAAGTGCAAATGGAAACTACTAGCTCTTATCTCAACTACAAGTGGCAGCTGTCTAATAAGAGAAAATACATAGTTCTATAAGTTAAGTTTATTTTTTAATGTCTCCTTATGAAGGGACGAAAAGAAAAAAAAGTGAGACTAGGTGATAATGTTGATGTAGGAATCTTAGAGAAATAGCTTATTTGGTAAATAAAACATATGCAATGATATGGAGCAGACTGTTGAACAGGAAATGCCACAATCTAGATGATCAAAGAACCATCATATACATCAAATAGTTGCATAAAAGAGTGTGATATTAGAAAAATTAGACTGAGTCCCAAAGGCAGATGTCACAACCAGACATGTAAGACGCTTCCCATTAGATGGAAACAAGAAAAATACAGATGAGAAGACTTGGTTGGAATAATGCCGCTGACTGTTAAAGCTGCTCATGTTATGAATTTGGGCCCTGGAGATCTATTTAGGTCATGTCTGAAAAAAAAAAAGTGTTAAGTATCTCTAAAAATAACTTAGGTACTTAGAAAATGAAGGTTGTCTCCTTAGGTGACAGTAGTTGAACACTGATACAACAGAATCTGAAGAAAAAAACGTCTATAAAGCCTCACATGAAAGAGGATTTTAAAAAAATAAATTGATAGGTTATATTTTTCTGTAGTACTCTGATGTGAAATTTTATAGTTGCACTGATACTTTTTCTAAACTACCCTACAAAGAGCACTCTCCAGACAGGCCATCAATCAGCAAACTGACACACTGCTTTATGAAAAAATTTTCTTTTATCGTCTATTTTTTTTATTAAGCAGTTTGTAGCTAGAAAGCTGCTTCTCTTTTTTTTTTTTTTTTTTTGAAGGTGTTATTTACTGAAAGCCCAGGGCATTGCCAATCCCACCAACAGAGATGCTGCCAACAGAGTCTGGTGTCCCTGAGGCTGCCCTGCTAGCTTCCATGAGACACACCCTATTTGCTGGAGAGGTGTGTGGCAACAGGAGAAGTGCTGCCTTCACTTCTCCAGGGTACCTATGGCCAGCAGCCACCCCTGCCAAACCCACCCATAAGTGCCTTGTGGCAGAAGGCTCTGTCCCAGAAGCAGCAGATGCCTGCTGCAAGGGCAGTGGTGGGAAGGCTTACGTAGAAGCAATGGGATTCATGAGCTCAGTGAAGTAGGCTAGGGAGCACCTTGGCAGGCCCAGGTGGGAGGTAGACTTGCCCTAGAATGGCAGATACTTGTGGGCTCCTGGGTTTGGTGGGAACGTGGCACAGGTGTCAAGTTATAGTATAAACTAAGAGAAAGCTGCTCAGAGAGGTTGTGGAGTTTCCTTCTCTGGAGATATTCAAGACCCTGGATGCTTTCCAGTGCAACCTACTTTAGTGAACCTGCTTTAGCAGGGTGATCCCCAGGGGTTCCTTCCAACACCTACAATTCTGTAATTCTGTGGTTCTCAGAAGGCATCTGATTAGGCCTTGCAAGTCAGTTCAGTCTCTTTCTTCTTCTGGTATAATTACTTGCTCTTTTTCAAAATAAATGGCAAATGTATTCAAAAGACTATCAGCTTATCTGCAAGTTTTGGACTATTTAGATAGAGTAAATCAGTATAAAGCAAAACCCAATTTCATTGTTCTGTATGCAATTACAGTGCAGTAAATAATGTTAGCTTTATCATAATGTTGCAATAAATATTTTGTTAAATAATATGTTTTTTCCAATTGTACAAAGCATTTTGCTTCTCCTCTGGAATTAAAAGAAAAGGTGAGAAATATTTTGAATGGAAAAAAAACATTCTTGCTGTAGTAGTATAGCACAAACTTTCTTCTGAAGAAAAAAATAAAGAAAAAAATGAAGTGAAAAAGAACATTCTCTATCTAGCAAGTTACTTGGACCATTCCTAAATTTCAGCCTTAACATAACTTGTATGATATTTATTATGACTTTTCTAAATTCTTAAGTATATATCTTGCTCAACTGTATTCTCCAGATCATTATGGGATTTTTCAAATTTGTGTCTGTATTAATTTCAAAGTATTTTTTCTTTCCTCATGAGAAAAAAATTCAGTATTTTAAAATACTGAATATTTAAGCATAATAAATTCAGGATCCAAAGCCTATATTTCTTTCTCTGTTCAGTATTATTATTGTACCATGTTTATGCTTTTTGGCACTTACTGGAATATTCCTAATGTAATAAGATGTATGTAATCGGTTTATTCCTTCTGGCTCTTTATATTTACAAAAACTAATTTTAGTATTTTAATGCAAATGAGTGATATTGATGTACCTTTTCACATGGCAGGAGTGGTTTAGATACTGCCATGTTCACTGACAGCATCTGTGCCATATCTTCATGGTTATATTTTCTGCTGTTATCTGACAGTCCCTCTGTATGAACATGTTGCTATCTTCTAGATCTTCTGGCAAGATCCTTGTTGGGAAAACATTTGGCTAAAGTTCTGGAGATAGGGACATTTTTGGCATGATGGACCTCAAAAGAACTTTTTGATCAAGAACTGAGGGATAGGTTACAGTTTTCACCTATTTATCAATTGAACATTGAAAAATTGAGTTGGGGAACATGCATGGGAATGCTATGTAGGACAGAATAATTCAGGAAGCGTGGCAAGTTATTTCATTAGATAAACAAATCTTGGTATTTTTTCAGAATAAATCTGTTCCATTTGTGCCTGTTCATCATGAAAAATAATGGGGAGAAGAGGTAATTTTGATTAAGGCAGGGTGAACTTCCTGGACTTCTAGTCCCAGTGAAAAAGCTGCTTTTTCTTTGTTTCTGGGTCAGAGTGTCTGAGTTCAGACCTGCTGACTAGGCAGAAATTGAACTCTGTACGTATCCTGCCGCCTAAATATACTTCTGCAAGCTAAAGATGTTTTTTATGAGTATGCATTTCAGTGTTTGGTTAGTGTTAGGGTTAGCATTGCATTTCCTTGTTGGTTCACTGTCAGAATGGTCAGAACTGACTTATCTCCTGAAATTAAAAATTTTTTCAGAACAATTTTTTTGTGTTAATAGAGGTAACAGCATTACATCAAAATTGAGGTGATAAAACAGCATGCATGGTCCTAGAATCACAGAATCACCAAGGTTGGAAAAGACCAAAAAGATCATCCAGTCCAACTGTTCACCTATCACCAATAGCTCCCACTAAACTTCAACACAACATCCAAACATTTCTTGATCTGATGTCTGGTCTTCATTCACATCATATATGACCTTAATTGTATAAGATCTGAAAAAGAATGAACATGCTGGTGTCTATTTTTATTTTGTGATCAAGTTCTTGCGATGTAAAAGTCACTATACAGTTTAAACAGAAGGAAACAGTAAGGACAATTGCCTTCTTCTTTGAATCTGCATCTTAACTTTATGTTTTTGTTTTCTAGTTGCTTAATTATTGAAGATAGAAAAAAGCTATTCCTTCTTCAGTTTCTCTGTGCCACATAAAGTTAGTCTATGGTATTACTCTTTTATCTTTTCTAGGCTGAAAAGTCCCACTTTGTTTCCTTGATACTATAATAGGAGCATTTCATGGCTTTAATCATATGTTACTCATCCTCATAACATTTCCAGTACTTTCTGGCAGTGAGAGGAATCAGAGCAGCAGGCTGTGCTCATATATATCTGTGCATGGATTCATTTAGGTTGTTCTCAGAAGAAAATAGACCAAATAAACGAACCCCAAAAATCTATTAAAAAGAAGAAGGGGGAAAAAAAAAGGAAAAGAAAAATGTTTCCTTCAAAATGTGTTTCAGATATGATACCTTAAACAGTATTTGAAAACATAATAGTTTTCTCAAGCCCTCCTTTGAGTCAGACTTCAAAGTGACTCTTCAGGCTCCAGAGATGTCAGTTATTAACATGCAGGTGTATTCAGTTTACTTGTTCTCCTACACTGGACTGCTCCTGTGTGGTCTGCTTGAACTAAAGTAAAGAACACGTGAACAAGCCTTTAATAATTTAGAAAATGAATGTTATTCTTGTCCAGCTGCCAAAATATTTTTAAGTAATTCTCTCTGACTGTTAATTCTGTTACTACTGGTCTAACTGGAAACTTGAATCTGTTCCACTTTTTACAAAAATAGATTTTGCTGTTATTTATTAATGACTGTTATAAAATAAACTCTTGATATCCTAATATAATATATAAAATAATTGGATCTCTTCTATTTTCTGTTTAGAAAATATCTCAGCTGCTGGCTACCTGTATAAACATACTAAAATATATATTTCTTAATTTCTCTTTGTCTTTAAGATGACTCAATTAGATCCAATAACAAAGAAATATTGAATGGTTCAAAACTGAAATGCAAGAGTTCTTTTCTCAAAAAGAAGAAATTACAACCAGAAAAAAAACTTCCAAAGGAGCATGAGTGAAGACAGTTTCTGTCTTTTCTAAATAAAGCAGAATTTTCCAGCAATATTAACACAGACCTGTAAATATACAGAAAAATTCTGCTCATCTTTAGGTGAATCTGTGATTCTTTCCCAGTCTGCTCATGTGTCAAATCAGCATTAAACTTGTCATACCTGACTTACTGCTTTGCATCCAAATGCATCTTGACTGGAGGTGGCATAACGGATTCCCTTCATAAAGTAACATGCTTTTTTTATCCAGCTGTTGGCTCTTTCTAGATCCATATCTTTTTTAATTCACTTACATCCCATGCTTAAATGAACCAGCAATGTACACTTGCAGCCCAGAAGGCCAACTGCATTCTGGGCTGCATCAGAACAGGGGTGGTTTTGTGTATAAGCTAGTCTTGCCTACTTTCATAAGAACTGAAGAATTCTCTACCTTATTAATATTACACTACCTTATTTACACAGAAACTATGTTTTTCTATAAATATATAATAGACATTTTTACATTGTGAACCATGTTGAGAGACAACCATGATGAAAGACAAGCTAGGCAATATGAAATATACTCACTGAAGATGACAGTCTATTTGTTTCCATTTTTTGCAACTGAAGGGTTCTGCTTTTAAAATTTGAAGCAAGACAGATATTTAAAGCCCTATCTGCGGGGCCAGTTTTGTGTTTAATAGAAAGTTGGAGAATCGTGATTCTTATTGCACTCTTGAGCTCCAAGAGAAATTTTCTCCAAGGACAAACCCCTCTTCTTTTTCCCCAGCTTTCATAAATAAACTGACTCTAATTGATCACAGTGACTGTGTGGGATGAAGGCATTGTTCAAAGGAGCCTGTCCTTTTGCTGGTCCCCAGCTGCCTTTAGAAATAACTCTGTGTTTTGTCAGAGGCAATGAACAATAAATCTACACAAATAAGTCTGTCTTCTAAGTACTATGAGTCTGAGTCCCAGAGACAAGCATAACATCTACTGTTATCTAGCTGCAACTTTACAACCTCTAGGATGGTTTAAGGCAGAAGTCTGAGATTTGTGAAGTCTTTATACTTCTTTGAAGACTTCTAAAACAGGAAAAGATGAAAGTAGTTCTGTTGAAGCCATCGTATTTTGCCAAATCCCCAGTGTCTGTTTCTCTCTCTTCAGTAGTGTCTACCTTTCTTCAGTACTGCTGTTTTTCATGTAGAAGAAAAGCCACTTTGCAGTATGACTTGTGCTGAGAAATAAGATACAACAAAGTGCCGGTTCAGTGGGAAAGAAAACTCCTAGACTTTTACCTTAATAATGTATCCATTTCTTTACCTACTAATCCAAGCGCAAAGTGTTGCTCTTTGGTTGGGACAATCCCAGATATGTATACATACTGGGAGAAGAACTCTTAGAGTAACCCTGCTGAGAAGGATGTAGGGGTGCTGGTAGGTAAAAAAACTTAACATGAGCCAGCAGTGTACACTTGCATCCAAGAAGGCCAACTGAATCCTGAGCTGCATTAGAACAAGGGTAGCCAGCAGAGTGAGTAGTGAACCCTTTTACTCTGACCACGTGAGATCCCTTCTGGAGTATTACATCCAAGCCTGGGACCCCCAGAGGAAGGCCACAAGAGAGATCAGAGGGCTGTAGCTGGAGAAATTGGGCTTGTTATGTCTAGAAAAGAGAAGGCTCCCTAAGAACTCATTACCGCCTTTCAGTATTTCAAGAGAGATTATAAACTGGAGAGAAATTGGATTTTTACATGAGTAGATAGTGATGAGATGAGGGAAAATGATTTTAAACTAAAGGAAGGGAGATTTAGATTAGATATCAAGGGGAAGATTTTCACAGGGAGAGTGGTGCGGTGCTGGAACGGGTTGCTCAGAGAGATTGTGGATGCCCCATCCCTGGAGGTATTCAAGGACACTGAGCAACCTGATCTAGTGGCCAGCAACCTTGCCTGCAGTAGAGGGCTGGGACCAGATGATCCTTGAAGTCCCTTCAAACTCAAGCCATTCTATGATTCTGCTTTGAGAATATTTTAAACTTGGCTAAGAAAAATGATTTGGTTAATGATTCACAAAAATGCCATGCTTCTGTGGATATATAATTCATTTCAGTTGGGACAGAATTTATTTTCTTTACTGTTTCTGGTATGATACTTTGTTTTGGCTTTCTTTTGAGTTCAGGAGAAAAACAAAGTTGTTAACACAACCGTGCTTTGGCTGCTGCTGAGCAGTGTTGTTCCAGTAAAAGTACTGGGAGAGTAGCTGGGAGGGTAATAAAGGGATAAAGCATGTTATCCCTTTATGCTACGAGAAGCTGGGAGGGGACAGAACCAGGACAGCTGACCTAACCTTGCCCAAGGGATGTATCTTTACCACATGACATGAGAACTATAACAATGAGGAGAGTTGTCCTGTGGGCAGTCACTGCTCAGGGACTGGCTGGACGTTGGTCTGTGGTGGTGAGCAATTGCACTGTACATCACTTGCTTTGCCTGTATGTGTATAAGGAGACTTAGGAAAAGAACTATTGTCATCTAAGATTAATGTCATTGTTTGTTCTGAGATGCTCCTGTGAATGAAGGAGTGTCAGCTGGTTTCTGTGGGAGCCATTTCTGGAAAACTAAGGGTCAGACTGATGAAATTCAGTTGCAGAACTTTTTCCAAGGAGAAGGTTGAATTGACATTAGGCAATCTGAAACTTGGATGACCTTTGTGATTTTGATTTGTTTGATATTCTCACTGTTGAAAATGATGCATCTAAGTTGCAAACAGAACATATTTTTTTCTATTTGTTTCTGTAAACGAACAAACAAACAAAATACAAATGTTTTATGTTATTCTTATCCATAAATATAAAGCTGTTCTTCTTGATTCTGTAGAAATATTGTATGCTGCAAAAACTATGCTTCATTTGTGAAAACTTTTGACCAAATATGCCTACCTGTGTGACCTATTGTAGGGTACCTGCTTTGACAGGGGTATCAATGATACCTTGAGTTCCCTTCCAACCCCTGAAGTTCTGTTATTCCATGAAATTTCAGAGTCAGCAGCTATTTCTAGAGGTTTTTCAATACTTAATTTTCTGCTAAAAAATATCATTTTATAGATTGTTATTATAGTCTTTTTCTAAAAAAACCTAAAATACTGATTTTGAAAAATGCCCTAAAACTGTCTCAAATTAGATGTAGTTTTCTGTATGATGCAGTAAAGTGCAAAAGAACAATAAAATTCTTTAATTTTCCAATCAAGCGCAGTTTCTAATTTGGAATAAGTGCTTATTAATTCAGGACGGTAGAATGGGACCTTACCACTTAGATACGTAAATGTAAGAAATACTACCAAAGTCCAGAACAGCCAACCATGTTGAATTATTATTTTCCTACAAATTTTAATCAGTAATGTTAGATTCTGGTGATTATTCAGTAACTACTTTATTCAGTACAATAACTTTGAAAGCCCCATACAGCTTAATGCATTTAGTGTATGTATCCATTCAAAACATCCTTCTGAAAATATTTGGACAGAATTAAAAAATATTTTCAGTCTTTAAAATGAATCATCTACAAAAGCCATCCAACAACTTATGCCAAATTTCATTTTCCATTTTTTAGGTCCTTCAAAAGAAGGATGTCTTAATTAACTTTGTTAAAGGGGTTAAACTGCATTCTGCCTTTTGCCTTAGAGGTGTGTGGTTGTTAAAGTCTGGCTTCATATGTATCTGCTAGAAATGGTCACACATGTGAGGTAATGAATGTTGCTGAAACTACAAATAAGAATAGTTTTTATAAACATTTTAAAACTTTGGTAGGTCATGATTGCCTTTGTCAAGAGAAAGTGTTGTTTCAAGAAAAAGGACACAACAAGATAAAGAGCTAAACACCTGTTTTGGTTGAGTAGGGATATAGTATTTAGCTGTATTTAGCAATCTTAAGTTAAAAAAATACATAAAACTCAGCAAGATTTAGACATATCATGCAGTTGTGGATTTACTGGAGTAAAAAAAAAATCCGTGGATTTATATGCCACATTGTATAGCAATATAGAATTTAATAGGATGTATGGTGTTGCTCTGATGGATGGGAAAGCTGGCTCGGAGAGGAAGGGAAGGAATTAAGAGCTTCATTTAGTCAAATTGTTCATGAACTAATAACTACAAACCTATGTTACTGGAAAAAGAAGCCAGAATTTCAGTTAGGTTATTATTACTGCAGTGAACTTGACCTTCAGATATGTAGCTTTTATGGACATTGGTACTTATGAATGAAAAAGTGTAATCTCGTTATATCGGAGGGAGAATCCATGCAAATATGAATGGACTATCTCTTCAAGTGAAGTAATAACAGTAAAGATGAAGAGAAAAGGGAAAACTAGCAGAGAAATGAGATAGGAAAACAATTAATCTATGGAAGTGAAGGGGGTATAAAATAAGTGGACTATGAAAACGTCAAATGAATAATTCAATCAGCATTTTTCAGTGGTATAATAGTAAGACTAGTCTCATTTTGAAGAGAAATAATGAAGACAAAACAAAGCTTACACTTGATGGACTTCATATAGTATTTCAATGGTAGAGTGAGGAACTGGCTTCACATCTTACATTTTCCTATGCTGCCACCTGTCCAACCAACAATAGCATATGATAACTGAAATACAGTGAGGACAAAATGTGCTAAAGCATTTTTCTTAATTCAAGAAGAGCAGGAGGGGTAAAAAGATTGATGTGTCAGAGATAAACAGTGAAATATGAAAGTAAAAATAAGGATTATTACAATAAAGTTGGCAGAAACTTATGTTTTCTTAATCATCGAGCATTGATTTTACTGTTTCTCAGCCTGTATTAAAGTAGTGTTACAGCTTGAGTGTCTTCCAGGAATTTGTTCAAGATATGTGGCTTGGGAAGAGGCAGAAATCCAAAATAATATTATTGGACCTATGATCTTAGATAGTGACCCATCAGAAATTTTTGAATAGACGTGAATTTGGGAAGTGGAGGAAAAACTGGTTAGAGGGAATAATGCTGTGGGAATGGATAAGCAGTTAAGTGTGGATAGAATGACTGGGAAAAAGCCCTCACTAGGTAGGAGGGAGAAAAGTAAATAGAGTCTAATGGTAGTCATGGAAGACAAGTTAGTGGAATGACCAATGGGGAAAACTGAAAGTAAAACCTTTAATAAATAAAGGTAAGTAATTAAATAATCCAGGAAAGGGAAAATCCAGGAAATCAGGAATACTTTGACTAATAGTCTAGAGCTGCATGTAAGAAAGGGCAAAACACATTTGTTTAAAGAGGCTAATGGTTTTAAAATCTTTTTTTCTCCGATTTTCTTATGTTTTACTAAAATGTTGAAATTGTAATGAGGTATAATTTTTAGATAAAAAAACTGTTAGATAAAAAATTTTTAGATGAATTACTTTGTTGGTACACATTATCTATCTCTGAAAATAATTTATCTTGGTACAGGAAAAAAATTGCATAATTCCTTACTTCAATTGACTGCTTGTGTAGTCTGCAAAGTTTCATTATTTCTCCTTTTCTGCTATAAAAGAGAGGGTAGAATCAGAGATACAAGCAGAGGGCTACACCCTCAATATTCAGATGTATTGTTTTATACGCTTAAAAATCTATTTCCATTGCGAGGAAGAATAGCTCTAACTTTCACATTCAAGATATTTTGTCTTCTCTGTTTTTATGAAAGTAATATCTATAAGTAAATCTATTTACTTCAGAAATCACAAAAATAAATAGTTATTGTCAATAATAATAATAATAATAATAATAAAAGTTTTACAAGATTTACCAGGCTGGATATATTAATTACTGGAGAACCCATATGCAGTATTAATTGGAGGAAGATAATAATCTCTTACACATTTTTTTAAAGCATAGTTTTCTAAAGTATGGGTATCAAATGTAATTTACTTTCTGAATGCATCATAGTACTCTACATGTCTACACTTGTAAGCATTGTTTTCACCACAGTAAAAATAAAGAAAAATCCAACTTTGAAACTTACTGGAATGTTGGATATTCTTCTCTGTATTTAATTTTCTTTTGTCCACACTAACTGTTGAAGAATTAGATAAGCAGTGTTCTTTTCCACCACTTATGAAATGCAACACACTTTCTAATTTCCTTCTAGTTGATGTCTGAACATGGGAGAGATTAAATTAAACTGATTTTAAAGTGTCATAAGCATACTTTTAACCCTATATATAGGTATAGTCTTATCTGATTGGCTGTCTTGATAATACCCTTTCTTACCTCTTTTCAATATTAGGAGATATAAGTGGTATTTGAGAAGATATTGGAAACAGAGAAGCTAACAGCCTGAGAATGCATCGAAACATCATCTCTTTTAGGATGAAATGAAGAGGATCAGACAGTATTTACCAGAAGCAAATGCATGGTATTTCCAAAGAAGCAGCACACCAATTGGATTTGTATCAGAAGGACACCAGATGTGCCCGAGAAACTGCCTGTAGTACAGTTGCAGTTATTAATGGATGTTTAACTCCCCACAAACTGAGAACAAATGACAGTAAAAATCTCTAGAGAGGTGCATAATTGGAATGTTAGATGAATGTTACCAGCTGCTTCAGTGTATAAATCAAGTCCTGCTGGTATGCTCTACTCATTGAGACATAGCTCAAGTATCTTGAAGAGTGAAATGTTGAAAGGACTTGGTTAAGCCCAGGCAGTATGAAATGACTACTCTCTGAATAGAGGTCTCTGTTAGAGTGTGCTTTTTTGTATAACAAGTGAATGGTGGCCTCATGTGGTCTCTTCAGTGAGCTGGGAGGATCAGTCCCTTCAATGTAGCTGCAGAATGATCTTGATCAGTTGCTGCAGCTGGGGAAAAAAAAGAAAAACTGGACTGCCTTTCCACAGGTTTGCCACCCTCTGTATCTTCTGATTATGATTTCCCAGATTGCTCGCACAGTTGATGGAACTGTGATTTAGTGTAACATATTTTTTGGACCATTAGAGAAGGATAATGTAAACAATAGAGACACATTTCTATACTTATTTTCATGAAAAACTAAAGGACTGAAAACAATGTTCAGTCTTGTGACAGATATCTTAACATCTCTACTACAAATATGTGCATTCTTGAAAGCACTTTGTTCATTTAAGTTTTGAATGGACTGTTGGATCTTGAGTAAAATGTACTGGATTTTGATTCAGATATGGAAGAAGCTTGTAACTGAATATTTACCAACTTAGTGTTGCATTTTCACTAATCCCCAAGGGAGAGTTAGTGTAAAGTTATAGCCCTGCTTTAAATTGCTATGGATTTTGCTATCTTGGCTAACAAAGGATGATGAGCAATGCAGAGATTTTTATGTTCATAACCTCTCAACTCTGAAATGCTCAGCTCTGCAACATCCTGAATGTTTTATCAGCTTCTTTTCGAGCCTTCTTTCACCAGTGCAAGATGATTACACTGACAAATTTCTCATGCTGGAAGCAATGTAGCTATTTCTCCTCTAGTGACCAGTATCAATCCAGAGCTGTGCATTTTATGCCAAATAAAATTTATGCAAATGATTCATCTGTATTGAGATTTAATTATTTTATATCTTCAATTTTTCTAATTCACGACTTGTACACTTTAGACTATTTAGATCAAAAATATTAAATATTCAAGGATCCTTTTCATAAGACATAATTTGATCATGAAAAATAATGACTAGGAGTACAATTTTGTAATATTGTCCACCTCTAGAGTATATAATGAATGTTTCTTCTGCATGTATTATGCTGATGATTAGACTGTTATAGATTGTAAAGTTGATGTTATTGCCTGTGATATGGTTTTTATCCAAGGATGTGAATTTGTAATGCTTTTCTTTTTTACTAGCGAATCAATATTTTCAAAAGCTTACTTTCACAAATATTTCTTTAACTACACTCATGTCAATCCCTGTTTTTTTCTTGTACCTGTAGGTTGCTGGTGCATATACAACCCAGTGTGAAGCATAGGGAGGAGGTATAGAGTATTTTTGCCTCCAGAGCATAACTCTACCAGAACTGCAGTAATTATACTGACGAGGACATCTGAAGCTCACAAGTTTTAAATTTAGCTGGAGGGCTGTATGCCTAAATAACCTTTGATAAACTGAAATATATCTGACCATGATGCATCACTCTCCAAAGCTCTTTTTATTTTCATTTAATCAACTTTCCCACAGTTTGTTGTACATTCTGGAGATTTAACAGTTTAACATACAATAGTGTATCCAAAATGCTATCCAAAATGTTCTTTGCAGTCAATAGAGAGGAATGTGTATGTGTATTCAGTATCACTTATTCATGCCAGATTAGGAGTCTGTAACAAAAAAATAACTTAAACATCTTTCACAGACACAAACTTGAGTTAGTCACCCAACACAGAGTGTTGGGTGACTAACTCAAATTTGGTGTTTAATTTCTAGGTGTATAGGATAAGATCATCATATCTAATTAGGTGTATATTTATTTTCATGAGAAGACTTTATTTTCAATAGCATTTCTCTCATGTAATCTTTCTCCAGAAGTATAGCATAATAAATGCATAATATTTTTTGGTGTTACAGGAAGAGATGTGTCCTTTTTGAATCTGAGAATTTTAAGCTTAATGGGGTACAGAAAACAAAATATTATCAACTGAGATTTGAATACAGAATATAGAGTCTTATAGAATAACAATGGAGATTGGTCTGTGTGAAATGGACACTGCAGATATATTTTGCCTTTTCAAGAAAGAGATGGAAAAGGTTAGCAGTCAACTTCAGCACAGATATAGTGAGTTGACAATGCTTCCTTAAATGTTGCTTCTTGAAGCTGTCTGACATATGTATTTTGCCTGAAAGTACTTTGATATTACATCTCTACGGAAGAGTACTTTGATATTGAATTAGTTTCAGATCGTGTCAATAGGTTTTCATAAGGAATGCCTGGTGAACTTTTCCTCCTTAAACATTTTGTATGGAACAAATGGCAGTTTGTGTTCACATTTTACTTTTAGAAATCTATATAATTAGTGAGATGAGTAACACCAGGAGAGGTCAGAGCTCAGACCCTAAAAGTGCTGCTGTCTGTGAAGTTTCTAGTCTTTCAGGGTGTTCCATAGGGCTCGAGTTTCTTCCTCCTTGGTTGCTTTCTACAGTGCTCACTAGCTCTGTGAGTTAGACCTATTTCATGGGTGAATTTCAATTACCTGTACACATACCTGAGTGCGAATATATAAATAAATAAATAAATAAGAGTCAATTGGCTTCTAGGCTAAATTTGTTTGTAGATGAACAAAGATGCTCAAGGTATTCTGTCAAGCACAGTCTGTAATTGTGAATTTAGTTGACTGACAGCACTAGTCCCTACAGTGTTTGCAAGGCATACTTTGGGACACGTTTTTGGAAAGACATTCTGTGATTAAAGCACTGAACTGGGAAATGTGAGTTATCATCTATTCAGTTCTAGCTTTCCTTTGTGATCTTGAGCAAAGTACTTGAAATATACTTGTACTCTGTAAAGCACCTATACTTAAACCTAGCACCTTGTTATTCAAGAGTATGAAAGCCTCTGAATATTCAAAGTATTATGTGCTGACTACTGACAAATGTGCATATATATACATATATAATATATATATTACTCCTTTCCCCCTGAAAAGCTACATCAGTGAAAGAAAGCAGTATTCTACCTTGTAAAACAAGTAAATGGTAACCACATAGCCCACTTGACTTTCACTACTTTTTCAATACGTTAGTGCGCCAGATACAGACATAACAATAGACATATTAATTGCACAGCCTTTCATGTACCATTTTTGGTATTATTTCTTAAGGGAATAAAAATGTCCTGCAGAAATTTTTTGCCCTTATACAGAGTCTAGCTTCTCTGACTCATATTGTGTATTTTTCCTTTAATGTGTCAGTATTATTCAGTATGTAAGGTGACAGGTATTGTGTTATTAAATGCTGATGCATGCTTTTTCTTTATTTCATTTTTATTTTATTAGGGCAAAAGAGAGAATTGTAATGGGTGGTTCAATTGTCAGAGTAGTAGTTCCGTGTAGCCCAGGAGAGGCCCACGGTGAAACAGACTGTCCCTATGCAGCTCATGGACACTCTGCTGAGAAGATCTGTCTGTGCAGCCATTAGTGGGTTCCATGGTGCAGTAGTGGATATGGCCTGAAGGTACCTTAGCCCATGGAGATCTCCTGCAGGAGTAGCCCCAGGCTGGAGCAGCAGCCCATGGAGAAGAACCAGTTCTGTGATACTTCCAGCTGCTACCTAAAATCATATAGCCTTAGTAATAGAAAATCAAGGCTTCTGATCTAGTAACCTTGTATTGTGTTTTGTTTTAGCATGGTGTATTTAAAACAGCAGTAGGTGCACTGTAGAATAATGCTAGGGGGAAAGGTAGCAGTCACCTGTCTGCTAGTAGTGGTACTGCCATCTCTTTTCCCTTTGGGCTTTCCAAAACAATATTTACTGTTCCTATGAGCAACATGCTTTGAGACAGTGACATCTTTGGTGTTAATACTAAGGTGTTATGGTAGATCTTAGTAAGAAATGAAACTGTGTAGAGTTGCTCACAGGTTTTACAAAATATTGATATGTTGGCCTACTGTAACACTCCTGTGGGGAATCAATCCAGTCTCCTGAATGAGGCAACCAGTTGTTTTCTGGCTGGAGCAGGGGCCTCCATAGCAAGACTCCTTGCATTAGTATTTTCCTCTGGAATAGTTTAGACTACTTGAACTGTTATTCCACTGATTTCTTATAAACCATTGGTCCTGTAATCCTGCAAACTACATTGGTATCTGTGTGATCTGTTTCTATTAATAAAGTCAAATAATATGCAAAACGTCTCCAATCTTAAGAGACTATTGTGTATGATAATTTTTATATCTGTGAAAAAGGTTTCTGCTTAAGTTTAAAACTATGTATATTATCTTTGGCCAGTTTTACATTGGGAACAGCCTGGAGGAGTCAGTGGACCTGCCATATTCTTCATCCCAGATGTCAATCAATGCATTTAAGCATACAGATGGTGCCTATCAATGGTTGTAGGCATAGTGGAAATTGCTTGGAGAAACTCCAATCTTCAGACTCCTGTCTGAAATACCCAGTTGGAGGGCTTCTATATCAATTAGGACATTTGAAGCTGGCTGCAGTTTCAAATGGTCCACTATCCCCCTTGAGGCCATTATCTCATCTGTGCAGGCACTAGCTAGAGTTACACAGAAAATTACTGACAGAGTATACATGCTGCACAGCACTCATACCCAGCTACATCACAGTAGGAGTCTAACAAAAGACTTGAATTTGTTTCTTATGTGATTTAGATTATAGCTGTGATACAGCTTTTACCACAAAATCAACAGAGTCCTGTTAGAAATACTGAAGATTAATGCAAATATTTATAACTGAATAGAACTCTGCTCAAGGTCTTTTTCTTGAATATGTTAAAAAAATAAATAAATGAAGAGATGCTTGTGGTTTGGCTATTTTGTCTGCTTTTTTTTTTTTTTTTTTTTTTATTTTTTTTTTTAGTAACAAGTGAAGATCAGAGCATTAATGGTGGAGCAGTTACCCAGGAAGACCCAGAAGTTCTCCTCGCAGTGTCTTTATCTTATTTGCTGGAGCTTCTTGCAAAACATGACCATGNGAAAAAGTCTAGATCAGTTGCATAAGATCATTGTGTGTTCAGTGAGACCAACAGTTAGGGACTTGTTAGGGAAAAAAACACGAGTCTGATAGACAAGGTAAATGAAAAGGCTACATATTATGAGCTTTTTTCAGTGAATTTGCTGCCCCATTACGCTGAGAGGAAGAGTGATAGTGGTGTGGTTCAGTTTAGCTGTTCGTCACTGTGGAACCACCACATCTTCTCTTCTGTGCTAATTTTTTAATTACAGTCAGTGTAACACTTTTGTTTTTATTTTTAATTTTTTTATATGCAAGGTCTACTTTGAGTTGGAAATGTTCCTCCAAACCAATGTTTGGATTATATAATTGTTTCCTGTAATGTTTAGCAAAGTGTTTTTGTGTTTCGAGTAGTTCAAACTATTCTGTGGAACACAGAAGTCTTTAAGACTCAAACGTTTTATGTCATTCTGTCTGAATACTGTAGAATGAGGTAGATCGGAGTCTGTGTTTGAGTACAAGCTCAGTGATGATGCTACTGACATTTGCAGGCTTCTTTTAAAGGAATTTCAAACTAAGAAATTCTATCAGCAGAAGAATACAATTTGGTTTGATTACTATCATGACAGTGATAAATTCCACAAGATATATTTTAAATAAGTTATAAATTATCAGAAAAGCAAAAGGTCTGCTAGAATGACCCAAGGAAGAATTGTATTCTGAACTGTTGATTGTTACTACAATTTCCAGTCTGTCATTATATGCCAGCTTATGGGAAACTCCTCTGATGCTCAAAGAATAAAATCAGATCTATGATTTAATTGCTCAGATCAAGTGTCCTGTAAAAACACCTACCTCTGTACCACACGTTTTTGTATCAACCTGAAGGAGTTGTTGTGCTGGGGGCTCCCCATCATACTAAAGGGCCTAGGAAGAAGCTCAAATATCGTTTAAATGATCTTTATATGTGACTGTAAAGGAACTGTTTGGTCACTGCCTGAACTGATGGTTGAGCACCTGGTGAAGTGGTATTGCTGGCCCAGGAAGCACAGGTGCAAGCAATTTATCTGCCACTTGCTTTGAAGGAGTTGTCTGCAGACAGAGATCCTCGTTTTCAGCTGGGTGAATCAACCTTTTTTCCTGTATATGACTATTGATATTCCCAACTGTACTGCGCCTGAAATTGCAAAGAACTTGTCAGAAGTACTTTTGCTGCTTCGTAGGACAAACAGCAGTACCTCCAGAAACAAAGGAGACTCTGTTGATAATTACTGAAAATACTTTGGGCTATATAAATTCTGCGTACTTTAATCTCTCTTATTTTAGGGATCCTTTTCAGTATATGTGAACTAATGTCTTAAATACATCCTGATACATTTTGATGAGAATTTCTTCATTCTGCATGAAAGTTTTCTTTTTGCACTGTGTTTCCTATATACTTCTTCTGTATATTTTTCTGATTAGTATTTTTAAAACCTTAATGTAAGTAGAGCGGCTATAGTATTTGTGCTACTGTTACCAATTACTGTGTGGGTACTTCTCAGACAGATGTATGTGTGCAATTTCCTGTCCTTAAGAAGAGTGATTAAAAACTTGTTCCAGTAAGCCATCTTGGAGATGAGTGATCAAATGTTTTTTGAGAAGAAGCAGCTCCTCTTGCAGTTCAGGGTTGTGTACCTAGTGGGGAACTGTATGAGAACTGTTGAATCACAGCCTGAGCCACTGATTGATCACCTGAGTCGAGCACTGAATCAGCCACAGGAGCACAGCTGAAGGCACAACTCACTTGCATGATCAGAAGGAGTGGAGTCTGGCTCCACCTCTCCCAGACCCCATTTAAGGGCTGACCAGCCCTGGGGAAGGGTCTCTTGTTGGAGATCCCTCTCCTGTGGAGTTATTAGTGAGCTTCAACCATCAACAAAAGGTGAACCTTTCTTTATTTACTGGTTGTCTGTTTACCACCCAGATAAGTCAAGCAAAATATACTATTCACCTCATTATTTTCTGTGGATGCTATTCTTTTGGGTTATTCACCCTACAGGAACAAAATGTTCTTGCACATCTTATGTTTTCTCCTAATTATTACTTTAGACTTATTTCTGAAATGTTTGAATGTCTGCAAGTTTTCAGTAACTTAAATGGAGCTTTGGTACCCAGTTGTGTATTCCAACAATCACCTTGTTATCTTGATTATATCTTTAACAAGAATTATGCTGTTGTGGTTCACAGTCAGACTTGATGGTGTGAGTATTAATGAAAGTTCAAGCCTGTAAGAACAATATATGTGAATGTGATAGAGTGATGTCTCTGAAACGATTTGCATAGACATCCCTCAGCCCTCTAAGGAGACAAAGAATAATATTAAATTTCTAATAGAATGTGTATACTCCCCTAGCAGAATAAGCAAGTTAGATTAAGAAAATCAGAGGGAAAATATGACACTTTCTTCTACTATTTTCTCAAAAAGATATCCTTCAGGAAAAGTTCAAGTATTTGTTTAGTCATACAAAGGAACTCTTGAACAATATTAACATGAGAAAGGCTGAAGCATCTTTGAAAGACAGGATGTCAACTCAAGGCATTTCATAATCAGTAGCAGCCACAGTGATGTTAAAAGTATGAAATATCCTGCCTGTGTGACCTGTTTACTGTCTCTAGAATCCAGTTTGTTTAAACCAATAACAGGTAATCAATATAAATAACTGGGGAAGTAAAGTGTGCTCGCATGTTAACTGCGAAGATTATTAACTGTGAATCTAGCTTTCAATGTTGACCACATTAGGAACTGAAATGTTACTACTCACAACCAATTGTACAATGAAGTGTTATGAACCACTCAAAAAAAAAAAAAGAAAAAACAGGAATTGAGTACTGCTGCTTAGAGACAGTTGTAGGGAGAAACCATACTTATAAATCCTTTTGATGAGAGGGGAGAAAAATCCTTGGTATCTCAGATACACTGATCACATGAATTGGAGGTTAACAGCTTAAGTAGCAACATTATTTATATCTTTTGAATTTTTCCCCTCTTGCCAATGAATAATGATAATGTTCCAATCAAGTTAGCAAAAAATGTTACTACACATGGTGCATTTTACTTTTTTTAACTTTAGTGTGATTAGAATAATGTAAGGATAATTCTCAAGATTTACAATTAATGGCTACCCAACACAGAATGATAGGACAGGAGACAGGGAAACTAATGCGTTATACACACAGACATGCCAATCCTGAGCAAGAGTTAATAATGGAGGCAATAACAAAGACCATAACTCTTGAGGCTCTGATTGATGAACTTTTGATGGAACTGCTCAGGCATAACTCTAAAGAGGCTGAATCAGAACTTTTGAAAATGATAAGAAGTGGGCAACAAGGTTATTGTGTTTCCTGGCAAAGTGGTAATTTAAGGAATGGCAGAAGGGGATTCAGGGATAATTTTCTTTATAGAAGAAGATTCATATTACAGCTGAACGTGTTTTTGCCAGTAAGTACTTGAAGCTTGATTTTTGGTGGTAAATATTCTTATCCAAATACTTCCTGAGTTGACCTTTGCAGAAGGTGACAATCAATCAAAATATCCCTACTATATTTAAAATAATTAGTTAGAGATAAAATTAACAAAGAAATGTGCATGTTTTCATTTTTCATTTCTTTAGCAGATAAGCTTGCTGCTGTGGGTTGTTTTTTTTTTTTTTGGAAGAAATGTCATCCTGGTTTTGTTTTAGATTTTTTTTCTTTTTTTTTTTTTTTTTTGGGGTAGTGGGGGGG
>VXAB01001690.1:203212-239225 GCA_013399175.1 Odontophorus gujanensis
TTTTTTTTTTTTGGAAGAAATGTCATCCTGGTTTTGTTTTAGATTTTTTATCTTGTTTTTTATTTTATTTGGGGAATGGGTGGGTGGATTACTACTGAGACTGTGCGTGCTTTTGTCTTTCTAATAAAGACATTAGAAGCATATAATTGGTAACAGTTATCACATAACTGCAACTTTCCTCTACTAAATGTCTCCAAAACATTATCAGCCAGAGAGACCAAGACAGACTTGATCAATGGTCCTAGAATAACCTCATGAGAGTCAAGAAATCCAAGTGCAAGGTCTTGCACCTAGATTGCAACTATCAATATGAGCTGGGGGACAAAAGTCTTGAGCACAGTCCTGCTGAAAAAGGATTTAGGGATACTGGTGGATGACAACTGGATATGAAATAGCAAAGTGCCCTTGCATTTCAGAAAAATCAACTGTAACCTGGGCTTTATCAAAAGAAGCATTGTCAGCAAGGTAATGGAGGTGATTCTACATCTCTGCTCTGGTGAGGCCTCATCTAGTGTCCAGATGTGGAGTCCGCAGTACAGGAGAGACAAAGTCCTGTTGGAGTGCATCCAGAGAAGCACCACAAAATGGTGCAGGGGATGGAATACCTCTCCTAAAAGAACAGGAGAGCTAGGGCTGCTCAACCTGGAGAAAAGAAGGCTCTGGAGGGACCTGATAGTGGCCTTTCAGTATCAAAAGGAGGGCTATAAGGCGGAAGGGGACAGATGCTTTATCAGGCTCTGTTGTGGTAGGACAAGGGGAAATGTTTTCCGACTGAAAGAGGGAATGTTTAATTTGGATGTAAGGAAGAAGTTTTTTATAATAAGGGTAGTGAGGCACTGTAACAGGTTGCCCAGAGAAGTGGTGGATGCCTGGTGGTGTCCCTGGAGATTTCCACGGTCAGGCTGGACCAGGCTCTGAGCAGCATGGTCTAGATGTAGGTGTCCCTGTTAATTGCAGAGAAATTAGACTAGATGGCCTTTAAAGGTACCTTCCAACTCAAACAATTATATCATTCTATCAATTCATTGAAGAAGTTTGACAGTAAATTTATAGCTTTTCTACTATATTCTTCCCCCCCCCCCCTCTTGTCAGTAAGCAAGTTACTCTATGGAGTATTCTTTACTTGCACTTTGTTTTTGTAGCAGCAAAGTAATCACCATGCAGAAGTGCATATGCCAACTTGTGGCTGTATGCATCAGTGCATATCAGTAGCAGAGTTTTTCAGTCCTCTGTAAATATCTGTTGTGACAATCTCTACTGTAAAATCTTGGTGACAATTTAATATGTTAGATTTACCTTCAAATTTCTACTGCTTTGATAGCAGTAAACAATTCATAAATGAAAAGTGCTTTCTCATGGGAGCAATATTATTTTGAGTCTGATGGGAATTACTGTGCAACTGTTACTGCAGTTTTTATCTATCATGTATGTCTATGTATTTACATGGATATTTCCTATCCTGAGCAATCAATGAAATAAAAGTTTTTTTCTTGTGTAAGATGTAGGCTCATGATTTGTTAATGGCAGTTATAATCTAGTTTTGACTGGCTCTGAAACCTGACTAAACTTTGTTAAATTTCTAGGACTGTGATTGGATATGAATTCCCTGTGGCCCCGATGATGAAAAAAATAAAATTTGTGGCTGTGATTGGAAGTAAAATAAATAAGTAGCATTGTAGTTAGATAAGTAAAATAAGAAATTCTTTTATGTTTGGATGAAGATTTTTCTTTTTTAAATCTAAGTATCAGTTATGAAGTATGATTGCAAGGGAAGGAAAAGAGTATATATCTTGATAAGCTCAAGATAACATGGCAGGCAAATGGTGAATCATTTCTCTCAGTATGTTACAGGATATAATATTGACTGGAAGTAATAGAGAAATTTACTAGTGACTTCCTTGAGGAGTCAAATTATATAGGACGAAGTGGTAGGAAGATTTACATCAGTTTATTTTACAAAAGATTGTTAACTGATCACCTTTTTAAGTAAACTTCCCCACATTTTTTTTTTTCAAGAAGTTAAGTTTATAGACTTGAAATGTTTATTTTAAATTATTTAAAAATGGGATAAAAAATAATGCTCGGTGTGGCACTGAGCTGAGTTTAATGAAGTTTTATATGAGAACCTGGTATTGAGCTTAGAAGGTAGTTCTTGTTGAAAGGATTTTTATCACTGAAGGTCTCGTGGTGACCTATAGCTCCATAGGGAGGGGGGAACAGTGCTGAACTCTCCTCTCTGGTGTCAGTGACAGGGCCTGAGGAAACGACATAGAGCTGTGTCAGGGGAAGGTCAAGTGGGGGTCAGGAAAGGTTCTGCACCACAGGGTTGTGGGTATGGAACAGACTGCCCAGGGCAGTGGTTGCCAGAGTTCAAGGAATATTTGGACAATGATCTCAGACATAGAGTTTGGATTTTGGGTTGTTCTGTGTTGGAGCCAGAAGCAGGACTTGATGATCCTCATGAGTCCCTTTCAACTCAGTATATTCTGTGACTGTTAATAGCGAAACAGAGACGTGTCAGTATATGACAGCTGAACACCAGACATCAAATTTGGTCTGCGGAAGTATCACCATGCTGGCTGTTCTATATAACAACATGCAACTGTACCCTGTAACAAACTTATACACTTCTTGGTACTCTGATTCCTGGAGAAGGTTGATAAGTAGGAGAAAATTTAAAGTTTTGAGTATTTCTGAGCTATGCAGAAGGAACTGATATCTGAGAAGTTTGTTGTTTTGTGTTTTTTTTTTTGAAGCCAAATCACTAGCTTGGTTCAAGGTGAACAAAAGGCCCTTTAGGAAGAGGTCCAACTAAGGACCACAGATAAGCCAAAGAAAGGAAGCATATTTGAGTTGCAGCCTCTTTACAAGAGCGGGTATGAGTTAACTCTCACTGAAAAGCCATATGTTTTGCTATCATGGCTCTGTGCCTGAGTATTATTCACTATTTGGATGCATTAACTTGGACAAAGTGTTTTGGTAGTATAGTCATTTGTATTCTGAAGTATCTGGCCAGCTGGGATTACAGACATAGCAAATTTTATGTCTACATCTACTTTCTTCAGTTTTGCAAGTGATATAAAATTGCAAGAAGTAGTTGATTTGCGACATAATTATGCTGCCATTCAGAGGAACTTTGGGCTGAAAAGTAGGACCAAAAAGGAATCTCAAGTCCAGCAAATAGAAATATGATGTCCTGCACAAATATTTTATGCACCAGCAATGGCAGGAAGCCAGCTGGTTAGAATCCAGTCCTGCAGGCCAGGGATGCTGGCAGACGTCAAGTTGAACATGAGCCAGTAATGTGCCCTTGCAGCAAAGGCCAAGAGCATCCTGAACTGACGAAAATGACCATGAAGACAATGAGTGAACTGGAGAAAATGTCCTATGTGGAAAGATGAAACTGGATTTGTTTAGCCTAGTGAAAGGAAGTCTCATGGGGAACCTCATCAGGGTGTATAAATAACTGATGGGATGGAATAAAGTAAATGTTCCTGAGATCTTCTCAGAGATACTTAGTGAACAGAAGAGAGGCAATAGCCAGGAACTGAAATACAAATAAACAAAAAGAAATTTCTCCATTCTTGGAGATCTTCAAAATCCAATTAGACATCCACAAATTTGTGATATTGTGATGTGTTGAGTTCTGTGACTATCAGATACAAGTTCTTAATCTAATTTGATTTTAGAGAGATGTTTTTAGTTTGAGATGTCCAGGGGCTTACTGTGGCTGACAGCCCTAAAGGCCACTTTGTATATGGAGAGTGTATGCTGCTTGTCTCCCTGCTCTTTACAGCTGTGTGAATTGAAATGATAAATTACAAGGTGAAAAACTTAACTAGAGCAGGTAGGAAATCTGCTGTGTGATTTCACTACCCTGAGTGTGTAACATGTTATTTCATTTGCCAGTGCTATGTTAAGAATTGAAAGATATATTTTTTTCTCATTCTTGATTCCCATTTTTGTGTTGCATAAGTGAGCATTATTCATAAAGTGTCTACTAAAAATTCAATTGCAGGGTGTTACAACCATAATAATGAAGGTATATATTTACAACAAGTATATTTATTCTATAGTCAGTTATCTAACAAAACGAGCACGTACTGTCTGTATAATCTCTTAACACCCTAACTTCCATCATTTCCAGCAATCCTGAGTCACCAAAACCAATATATGGGCATTTTGATGGGATGTGCTCTATATTAACTGAATTTAGATAAATACAGAGCTTATGATGCTTAAGACAGCCCTGTCCAGCCACGTTCTTTTTGGGGGTGATGAGGGAGGTCAGTGAGGAGGACCCCAAGCAGTACTGAATTCATGGAAGAAAATGATGCAGCTAAAACTTCCTGGTGCAGGGTAATCTGGTGATACCAAAAGCTTCCTTTAGAACCTCTCATTATATGGAATCATGGACCTAGATGGTTTACAGGATGACAGCTGAGGATTTCTGAAGATATGTGGTTGTCTTTCAGCTAGCCTAGCTGTCTCCCCATCTGTTAGGGCTGAGGACTATGGTGAAAGGCACAGAATAGACTAACTTTCTAATTTTGTGGGGTTTTTTTGTACATTGTTCTGTTTCCAGTCAGGTATAATAAGAGGTTATTGCTTGGTTTACTTAATATATGATTAAATATTAGTTCTTCAACCTTAGGCAAGTTGCTTAGGTTCACATGATTTGAAGGAATAAAACAGCAGCTAATTTTCATCATTCTTTTCTTATTCTGTATTTCTTCTCTTGCACTTACAGTTCTTAAAATAAGAATGGGATACATCTGAATTCAAGAGTACTGGATAATTTTTGCTCTACTAAAGCTTTTCTAGTCTACAGTGTGTGCCCATTCTGCCAGTAGCCTTCAAAGATGCATCTTTGTATATGATAATGGACTGATAACAGCAGTTTGCACTATTTTTCTTTTGGTTGAAACATGCTCAATCACACACCTTCTGGACAGCTGTTCTGAGCACAGCAGATCTTGACCAAATCAGCATTATGAATGTTCAGCATCAGCAGGAGATCAATGGGGCTAATTAATGTATTTTCTTCTGCTACTTCTTGTCTCCTGAACACAGTTGCTCTTAGTAGTTTGCTTTTCTTCCTTCCAAATACTTGCAGAAAAAAATCAAGATTTCTGATTACTGTAGTTTTGAAAACTCTTCAAGTCAAAGTTCATAACAAAGCAGAGTGCAACTAAAAGAAAGTGATCGTTATAGAAGTGTCATTGAATGTGAAGTGCATTATATCCTTATGGTGCTTGTGATGATCTGCATTCCAATCGCAATGAGGTCATAGTAGTAGCATGTGAAACTTCACTATTTCTTTTGAAGAAGAAAAGATGACTACTGGTAGCCAAGAAAATACAGACTTTTCATCTAAACAGATTTTCATAGTCTTTGTTTTTTCTGATTATTGATGTTCTTATCAAATTTGTTTGTATCTATTTTTTCAACCCAAGTGCTTGGTTTCTTTGGAAAGGAATATCTTTGAAGAACTTAGATTTCTGATAAAGAAACATTCCTTTCTTTTTTCATAGGAGAAAATATTGGATTATTTCCCTTAAAGAAAAATGCATAGTGTTTTTGGAAATATTGCTTCCCATTACTTGCAGGAAAACGTGTGTTTTGAAGTGAGGTATTTTGATTATTTAGTGAATGCACAGTAAAGCCTGTTTGCCAGTGTTACAGTTCAAATTTAGCTAGACCTTTAGTTTTGATCATACAGAAGTAACAGCTGTTGTAGTGCATGAGCAGCACCTGAGTGAAAAGCCCAGCAATGAAATGAATGTGACAAACAGACAAACAAAGCAGTAAGACACTTGCAGAAATGAGTGCATGTCTATTGGTGACAGGTATGCTGGACCACGTACTGGCACACTGCACTTGGTCAGTCTCTGATTCTACTGTCTTTGACCAAATTAACCCTTTTTCAGACTGTCCCTAGGTATGGCTAGGTGGATATGCTGGCCAAGGGAGTGCTCCCAAGAGTCTGTCTGGATATAACAATCTTATTTTAGAAAGTGCTATCAAGCATGCCACATCAGATTAACCTCAGGATCTTACCTAGCCCACTTATTTACTCATGCAGGGCATAGGCACTGCATAATCAGTGAATACACTTTTTTTTTTTTAACTCAGACTGAGCCCTCTTCTGGATCATATGCATGAGGAGTAGCTGAAGAGGCACAGTGATGGGAGCTGAGGTAAGAATACTATCCGACTCCAGATTTTTGAGATGTTTATTTTCGATTCAGGCATTTGCTTTAAATGCTTTCTCAGCTTTGAGAAGGTCAATAGCATGTGTGATTAAAGTATACAGAACTCAGAAAACTAATAAAATAACTCCTATTAAATGTTTTAGACATTTCAACCTGCTTTGTAGCTTCTCTTTCTAAATTTCCCATTTTTAAATGTATTTCCAAATGCAAATTGTGTGGTTTGTTATAGCGCTCTTACTGAAGTAACATGGAAAGATGACTTCACTGGAAAAATGTTCCAGTTCAGTTTATATATTAGCCACTCATCCAGCAAATTTTTTTTTGGGGGGGTTGGGAAAGTGTCTACCACCATGAAGTCTTATGATTTTCCCATATTAATAAAGGCTTTACATGATATGGACCATTTCTAAGCTATTTGTAGTATATTATTTACCTTTTCCCCAACTAAATACCATTTCCATTTGGGCACTCATTGAGTGCATATACTCTTTAAGGAAAATAATTGGCATTGCTATCAAAGGAGTCTGAAAATCTTATTATTTGAGATTGCAATATATTATTAATATAATAATTATTAATTATTATTAAAACAACAACTTTTTCCAACAAAAGCGGATATATTTTTCCAGTTTTTTCTGAAGTTACAAGTGTACAAAATAAAATTTCCTTCCTATTTCTCTAACAGCTTCATAATATCTAAATATGCAATCTTTGTCCTGATGGTTTTTTTTGTAAGTATAGGCTTATATGAGGCCATTTGTGTCACTAGGCACTCACTGTAGTGTGCATAAGTTGTACAAATGGAGTATAAAGCTCCTGGTTCCAGCCTAGTGCATTACTTATTGGTTCCCTTTCTGATGAAAGGAAATTAAAAAAAAAAATTCAGTTTAAATGATTGACTTCCTACAGTGACAAACATTGTCCTTTTAAAAAAAAAAAAATCTGCCATTACTGAATATCAGGAATATCTTAAAAGAAACAGCTGGAAAAAAAAAAAGGCAGTCACCCAAATGAGAACATCCATGGCTGAAAATAACCTCCCTCCTATGGGACTCTGAAATGGAAAGTAAATCTTCTGGATCTGAAATGTGCGCTGTGTGGCTTTGGTATTTTGTCTGTATTTTTGTCAGTAAGTTTTTTCACAAATAAGTATTAAAGGATAGCCCCAGGTTTATTTTACCTGGAATCTGGTACTGAGTGCCTACAAGGTATTTGAAAAACCAAAATGAGGACAAAAGTGCATAGAAAGTATCAGTATTTAGCAGTAAGTTACAGAATGTTACTTACAAAGGGAAATAACTTCAAACTATAAGAGGATGGATTTAGGATAGACCACAGATATCCAAACTTCTAGCCTACCTGGGCCATGTGATTGTCTTGGGCTGTGTGTATGCAGATTGAACTGAAAGTAATGCCTCCTATTTATTTCCACAGAATCTACAAGAGTTACAAAGAGCTCAATAACACTGTTATATAAAGAAAATTTTCAGCTACAGAACATTTTTTTTTCAAGTCATCATTATTAGTTATGGATGTTCACCATCCTTGAACAAGAGCCTGCATGCTGTACTCACAAAAAAAAATCTGCACCAGCAAAAATACTGTTGCTGTTATCACTAATGAAATGTACCACCCACCACCTCTTAGGGGTGACATCCAATATTTTATCTCCATAAGCATTCAGCAATCATCAGCGAATGTCAATAGCCACAGTTCCTCCTAATGGAGGAATTCAATGACCACTTTTTCTTCATATGCTCTTCTATGCCAGATGCTATTTTGTCAGACTGCTCCTCTGCTGCCATCTGTTGCGTGGTGATAAAATGTAGTGTTTCTGAAATCGTGGGCCAACATAATAAAATAGAAGGTGTTACTTTTGGAGTAACTCTCATAAAATATATAAGTAATGTACATAAGTAACAAAACTTATTTTAGTCTCTAATATTTTTTATTCAAACAAAAAAGAGGGCAATGAAACCATAAGTCTAGTGGAATATGTGACCCTGTTTTGTGAAACTGCTGTACCAGTGTCTGGTTTGATGCAATTCTAAGTGATTTCTCATGGTATTTATCAGTAATCTTTGATGAAATTTTACTCTTCCTGTCCTTCATTCCTTAAAGTAGTTGTTCACAAATGTATGCCCTGCTGGAAATGATAGGTATGATTGTCAGATGAGGGTTATCTTTTTCTGGTTAGAGAGGTCTGGTTTGAAAAAAAGTTTTATAGAAGTCTGGTAAATTGACAAGAAGAAATTCTTCTTTAACTGAATTTCTGATTGCAACTCAATATATTCAGTTGGAAAATTTGCAGGTACTGTATTTATGTTATCTGAAAATAAAGTGCAAATTTACAAAAATTGGTCTTTTTTCAGCAATGCTGAAAACTTTTCACAAATTTCTTAATTAAAATGAAAAGCAAGGTTGTGTATTTTTAACCATTGCATCAAAATACAAACAATTAGTTGCTCTAACTTGAGTCAGCACTGCACTTTGGTTTTCCTGTGTACTGGTTTCAGCTGAGACAGTTAGTAGCACACATGTTCAGCTGTTGAGTGATGTGTGTGCACCTGGGGCAGGGCCAGGCTGTTTACGGTGGGGATGAGCTGCTGCTGTGATTGTATGGGGCAGGGTGAGGCCGTGGTGTGAGCTGCAATGGACCATGGTTCAGATATTAAGAAATTCTTTACTCAGAAGGCAGTGAGGCACTGGCACAGGCTGTCCAGAGAAGCTGTGATTGCCCCATTTCTGGGGGAGTACTAGGCCAGATTGGATAGGCTCATGAGCAGCTTGATCTGGTGGGTAGCAGCCCTTCCCATGGCAAGGAGTTGGAACTGGTAGGACTTTAAGGTTCACTCCAAGCTAAGCCATTCTATTCTATGATTCTTATCTACTATCTGGCTTTCACAGTAATTTAGAGCATACATATGCTGTGTAGATTCTACAGAATAGATTAATATTACGTTACTTATCTTCTGATTTAGAAGTACTCAACGTGTTCTTAAAATCAAGTTTTTTAGCAATACAAGAAACTATTAGTTGCCAAGGTTTGTTTACTCCTAGAATTTAGTCAACAGTTTGAAATTCTGAAGTAATCAAGAAGACAAGCAAAACACAACAAAATGAGAAAAAAGAAAAGCACTGTTTTGTTTTGACTTTTACCATTTACTTTCCTTCTGACCTGTGAGTGGATCCAATACATAAGTCACATGGTGCTGTGTTCTTGCACTTGATAAGAGAACTCTGTTTACCATTTAGACCAATTGTTCTGCCCTTTCCAGTAATAACTTATTCCTCTTGAGCTGTGTTTCCATCACATGAAAAGAAAAGTGGTGATCTTTAAGAACTGTGATTTTTATTAATCAGCGTGGTTCAGTCTGATTTATGTGTGTGTAATTGAATTCAGTATCTTTCAATGCCTCTGCTATTTGTTATTCAGTTTGCCCTAAAAATTGTGAAAACACGAGGATAGAGGAGTTGTCAACAATCAATTAGAAAAAGATTAGTTTCTTTTAGTGCTGTTAATTTTAATAACCACATGGTTATTTCACTCTTATGTCTTACAGTCTATTGTCAATACTGCTATCTTAGAGTTGTGTTAATGGGACCACAAGCCTCCATGGTAAGGCATGCAGGAATTTTCCAGGAAATTTACCCATATAAAAGACAGAATGGTCACAAATGAGAGGCTTAGAAATGTTTGGAAGCTTTATGAGCATAACAGCATTTTGAATTTTGAAGTAAACGTCAAGGATTCAGAAGACTTTGTGATGACTGTCCTGAAGAAAGCAGATTGTATGATAGTTTGAAAAGATGCTTCAACATGGTAAAACCTTTTCAGACCTGAAAAGACAGTGTGTCTTTAACTGTCAGTTAAAAACAAAGAAGATGGGTTGTAGCTGGTATGCACACAATGTAAGAGAGGTATATGCAAACAGGAAGAAAATACTTCCTATAACTACTCCACATAATTTTGTACAAGAGGTAATTGTGACAGAAGCAAACAACCCTAAACAGGAAAAATTCAAGCCTTATTAGTATGGATTATTGAAAAACCATACCACACTGTTTAGGCTGCTACTGTTGTTTCTTCCTATTAATTAAAGAAGACTTTGGGGAAAACCAAACGCACTCACTTTTACAGCAACCCACATCATGAGTGATGACTCACGATCTCCTTTCAAGAGTAAAGTGATTTCACAAGAGTTGAAGACTTTCTTTTTTATATTTTATGCTGGGAAAATGGTGTATATGTGCCATTTGTCAGCTATACAGGAGTAGAGACAGTGACCTTTTTGCCAAAGTAAAGGAAAAAAAAGGTTAATCACTGCCATTTATTTCTTGGACAGTTTCATGGCCAATAAAAATATTCTGGAGGATGATCCTCTGCATTTTTGTAGCAGGTTGAAGTGTGATATAATCAACCATGAGAAAAGGTCAGAAAAATTCCAAATTACTTGTAAGCATGTTTCTTTTTCTGAGGTAAGTGGTTGTCTGGTGACTCTTTAAAGGGCTGACCTCTACTCAATTCAGTTGTATGTTTTTTGTTTTAAAGTGTTTTTAGAGAATGAGTGTTATTTGTTTTTACTTCAAGTAAGATGGAATACATCTCTTGTTCAGACAATTGAAACAATTGTCTTTGCACAAATTAAGCATCAGGAAGCTTAGAAGCAAGGCTGACAAAATTTCACATAGGTGTAGGTCATGTCATTGTGCAGAGGTTGAGAAAGCTGAAAAGCAGAATAATGCCTCAGACAAAAATGCATAGTGTGCCTCTCTCTCTTGCTGCCCTTGATTGTAAGGGCCTTAAAAATCAATCTCTGATTATCATGAGGTGGTTTTGTATATCATATTGTGTAAGCTATATGGTACAATTTCTAGATGTATATCTTCCAAAAAAATAAAAATAAAAAAAATTAAGAAAGAAAATAAATTTGATCAGAAAAGAACATTGACATAGTGTTGCCTTGGCAGGACAAAAGGAAGTTAGATGTGGTTGGTCATTGGCCGCTCTGGAAGGAATAGTCACTATTATCTTCAGTATTTTGAAGCCTCAGAATCAGCCTCTGGTTTTCTTCTTGTGCTCTCCCCACTGAAATCAGTGGAAAATATTGATGAAAATCATATTGTATGATATTTCTATAAAATGATCCCTTTCTTATGAGAGGTCAGTGAGGGGCAGGATCGTTGCTTAGGAGCCTGAAAATCTGCTGAAATCACCTCCAGAACTATTTTGCATTTTTCTGTGTGGAAACTAGTAAATTGCGGTATAAGAGCATGAAGTTTTTCTGGTGTAAAGTCTAATGTCTGAGATAAAATTATTATTTTATGTACAATAAGGAAATAACATGGCAGATAATGTTTGGTATCAGAACTGAATATCTGTATTATAAAATATGTATATTCATTGCAAGAAAAGTTACAAGGCTGAGCTTGATACTTAGAGTAAATATATATATATATTTATGACCAGCAGTAATCACTTATAACTTTCTATTAAAGCTTTCTTGTCATTTTTGATCCCAGAATCTCCAGAACTTAGTTCAAGTGAATCAAGATATAGTCAAAATGGCTGAAAACCCGGACAATTGGAGTCAGTACTGCTTTTATGGTATCTTTCTAAAACTCAGATGTGTTTAGTATCATTTTTTTTTTCTATGCCATGTTTTCAGAGATCAGTTTGAAATGTAATCCCTCTTAAACATTAAAATTGGCTCTTAAAAATAATTCAGGAACTGTAAAAGATGGCTTTCAGTACTCAATTTGTCACTGAATTGAATTAATTACTGTAATTTTTACGCTCCATTTTTACATCAGTGCAGGTCCACTGAAATTTTCATTCTAAAACTGGAGTAGTAAGTCTGACTTCTTGTAGGAAAATAATAAATGTCCAGTCAGAAATCTCTGGAAAGTGCAAAATGAACAATCTTTAGTCTTCCACAGTAGGTTACATGGGACACACTTATAGCCTGAGACCGTAGGGGTTTCCCTTCTCTTTTCTTGGCCTCATTTTTTTTTTTTCAGATGAAATGTGATATTGTAATCAGTTCATTGAACAACCAAATGCTTGGGTGAAATGTATGATATTTTTGATAGAAGCCACATATTTTATTCACTGGAGTTGGAATTTTCTGCCCATTTCAGTGTGGCAGTTTTCCTTGTAATCCTTCCAGACTAAAATTCGTGTCTGAAGCTTAGCTGTTTTCCACTTGCTAGCCAGCCATTTTGTATTGTTTTCTTCAAAAATTTCTTCCTACCATAATCTCTTTTTTGTTTTTCTTTCTCCAGAAAACTCCTTTGTTTGTGTACTTGTGTGTCGCTGGTTATTGATTTTCTCTTTTCTTTGTATTTTTTGTTTGTTCTGAAAGCCCGTAATTCTCCTAAAAGGATGTAATTCATGCCAGATACAGTAACAATATGAGACTGCGGGGAAACGTGAAAAATCAAAGGAATGACAAAAACTGCCCTCCAAAACAATTCTTCTTGATGTGCCTGTTTTACTGTTAGGCAAGCTAGGAGTTGGATATAGACAACACTGTTCCAAACAATTTGTAGTATGGAAGGAAAATCCTAGCTTTTTTGCTTGTTTGTTTTTATTTTTTATTATTTTTTTTTCTTGTGGAGGAGGAAGAGGGGAAAATATAAGGGCTTACTCTTAGGCAATTGGTTTGCTTCTGCACCACACATTCTGTTCTCTTTCTTTAATAGTAATGGGGAAATGAATACACTTGCAGCACTGCACTGAGATTGAAAAACAACACCAGGGAGCAGGAGTTAAGCATAACAAGGATGTCAAAAGCCTTCTATGTGGTTGTTGTTCTCCAGGGCAGACCTATCAAAATTTAACCACTCTGCCTACGATAATAGTAACCTGACCTGCACCCTAGTCCTCCCTCTTACCATGTCCTAATTCACATGGGAGTTGCACCAACCCCTGACTTCTCCTTTTAGGAGACTGTAACTGAAGGTCGCTTTTCTATTGAAAATTGAGTGTTTCAGATTCCCAGCCATGTACATTTCTCTTAACTGTCATTAAATAGTAAATAAGAGTGAAGTATTTCAGTAAGAAACTTTGGCTGCAAGAAGAATAAAATTAAAAACAAACAAACAAAATGCATGTATAGTGGGTCTGGTCTAGCATCAGTAAAGTTTACTTTCTTTATTTCCTCTTCCTGAAATTGTTATGTAAGTAGCTGAGGTGTTTAGATAATACAGTGTTGATAGTAATTTGGTTTCCTTTCAGAAAGTCATTTATTGTCACAGATTGTTAAACTCTTTAAAGAAAAGATTTTGTTAGTTTTTCAGTATATATTTACTTCTTGCAAGCTCTGAAGCTGGGCAAATATAAATAACACTAAAATTCAAAGTTCTGAGATAATTATTTAAATACTTCAGGGTGCTTACATTTTTTGGTTCTGGCATCTGGTGAAATAAATAGCATGATCTGAATGAACTAAATAAAAGGTCTTCATTGCTTTAATCTGTAGGTTTTTTGTGTACAGAGCAAATCAGAAGCTATAGACTAGCAGCCATGGAAACTGAAATCCTTTGAATATAAAATTGCGTTGTTATTATCTACGCAAGCTTCAATGCAAATAGGTTGTTAACTTGCTTATTTATTCCCTGGCCTCTGGATTGCTATCAGTAATTTAGATTTCCAACAGTGTAATCAAAATTCATTGTGTTATACCTCTCTGCTAACTTATTTTGTAGGGTATACCTGTGTGTTCGCTTTTGATTTGGCACACTGGAAATGTACTTTCTCTCATGGAAAATATTTTCATCTGAGTTCATAATGTAAGATATAACACCACCTTTTTGGGACTCCTAAATTCAGTCCTCAGAAATAGACAAGGGGGGAACTATCCTTTTGCCAAGTGAGATGGATTTTATTTAGGAGTTTTCTTAGGAAAATATAAATTCTAGATTGCCATAATAATAACTGATACATAGAATTGAAAAGTTTTCAGTTTTAAAGGAAGAATTCATGTGTCTGGCTCTCTTTCCTGTTTTTGTGTTTGAATTTATACTTTTTTTTCCTCACACATTCAGAAGGATTTGGAATGATGTAAAAATCTTTACTTTCCTCTTTTTTTTTTTCTGAATTACATGACTACACATTTGGATTGTTTGTGCATTTGTGCCACATGAAAAAGAAACAAACTAAGAACAGAAAGGTAGAATAAAACTGATAGAACCTGAAGCAAGTATATCCTTCTACTTGAGATCTTTTGAGTTAAGCACTCTAACACCTCAAAGACTCAACTCTAACCCTCTTTCTGTTTCCCAGCCTCTTATTGTAAGATATTTTAGAAAAAGTACTATTGTTCTCTTCTGTGACAATGTCATGCTTCATGTGAGAAAAACATTAATGGAGAAATGACCAGGAGTGGAGCTCCATCCAGGTAGAAGCAGCAGTACCTGGAAGCATAGCAAACATCTCTCACAGGATGTCCTTAATGGGTCTCAGGATGCTCACCTAAAGTCAAGAACTCAGACCTCTAATTCAAAATTACTCTGAGTAGGTTGGAGATGTTCAGAATTCAACTAGATTCCTCTATTCATTACTTGTATTGTAAGTGACGTTTTTGCAGCCTATATACATGAACAGTGTGTTGGCCACAAATACTTTTGTTGGTGACAGCATCCACAGGAGTTTAAAAAGAACATGAAAGTATTTCCAATATTAGCTTACCTGTTTTATATTCTTACACCCAAATTGGATAAAGTTGGGGATATGTCTAAAACAACTGCGGTAAGTAAAAAGAGGTTGAGAAAGATCTGTTCTCAGAATACTATTTCCACGGACTTTACAGACATCCTGCTGGCAGGTGGGAGCTTGTATTCACATCAGAGTGGTTATTGCTGAACATGGATGGGAAGGAAAAGCTACTTCTTCCTCTGGGTTTCTATCAACCAAATACACTTTTTTTTTCTTTGTCTTTTTTTTTTTTCCCCTGAAACTGCTTTAGTTCATCCCAGATTATGTTATTTGTAGATTAATTTTTTTAAACATAATCCAGTCAGTAATCTACTGTCTAGTGAGACAAGACCTAGTGAAACAAGGCAATTAAAACTGTATTTGGAACAAGAAATGGAGGAAATCTCTAATACACAAAACAGTATAGATGAATGAATGCAATTTTAGTAAACAGTTGCTGCATTAAACAGATTAACAAGTAAATCATATTGATAGGACGTTGTTCTTCCTGATAAAATTCCTATTTGTTAGTTCTTTTAGGAATGTTCTGGTGATATATAAGATGAGAAGTAACGGTCAAGTTGTACCTGGGGAAGTTCAGGTATTAGGAACAACTTGTTCTTCAGAAGAGTGGTGAAGCATTGGAACAGGCTGACAGGAGTCTCTGGGGTGGGGGGTGTTCAAGAAACATGCAGATGTGGGACTGAAAGATGTGGGATAGTAGGCATGAGTAGGGATGGGTTGGTAGTTGTACTAGATGATCTTAAGAGGCCTTTTCCAACCTTAATGACCCTATGATTCTATGGTGTGGTGGAAATGAATAGGCTGTGAAACTTAAGTGAAATCCTTGTTTTGCAGCATACATTCTGAGTTACATCTGGGACCCACCCACCTCTATTTTTTGGAAATGAGGGAGGTAGAGGAAATAGAAGTGGAGGAGCAAAGTCAAGCTAGTTTTAATGTTTCCATGTTCGTTTCTGATAACCTGACTCTATTTTAACTAGCAGTAAATCATTTTTTAAATATTCCTTTGCCTGCCATTGTAATTGGTACGTAATCTCCCTGTCTTTATCTCAATATGTGTTTCTTTTTTTTAATCCTGTTACGTACTTTTACTCTCTTGAGGAGGGTCTGGATGGATGGATGACCAAGGCAATCTCACTACATCTCTGCTAATAGTAAATCCCCACTGGTTTGCAATTCTCAATGTCTTAAAGAATCAAAACTTGACACACGAGAGCTGAATCTGAGATGAAAACTCAGAAATGAACACACAATGAGATTACAAAGGGTTGATGAAAGAGATTCCCAGAAATTGTGGTTTTGATCTTGTATTGAAAATCTTCTGGGAGTAAAACTCCTTGTTAAGTTGTTCATTAAAAAATATTCAGTCCAAAAATTGGGTGTAAAACAAATATGGCATTTTAGTTAATGAACACAGATATTGCAGAGATGTTATAAACTGGCATATTAACTTTTAAACTGCGATCAATTCATTATTTTTCATGAAATGATCTGTAAATAGTGAGCTGTAGCTGTTCAGTGTTAAGGCATTTCTGAATGTGTGATGATTCATTTACAAGGAAATAAAATATTGAGTTGCAGTGATGTGTCAAGTCTAATGCAGAACAATTTCTCACTCTAAGGACATTAGATATTTATCTCTGAGTAAGGTGGATTGATTTGTGATTTTCAAATTAACATGCTCTGCCCTGGGCATAAATTGTGTTTATATTACTTTGTAATTTAATGATGAGTTTGATGCTGTTCTAATATTATGTAGGGAGAGTGAGAACAAATTTGTAAGTGTAGTTGCATCAGAAACTCTTCTAGGGCCACGCAGATTGCAACAGTTAGGGACTTTGAAATATGTTATTGATGTGCTGCACCACTGTCCCAAATATTGTCATCGACCAGGTGTTTAGGACAAACAACATGGAATGAAAATGCTGTCTTCTGATTTGCTGAAATGAAAAGTTGTTATTCCTCATGACAATGTTTGGTACAAAGCAAGTATTTGAAATTCTGAGCCTGCATGTAGTAATGTTGTCACCACTGAGCATCTTCAATCAGTGTTACAATCAGTAATTTGAAAGAATCACTTTCTGCTGTTAGTTCATCATTATTTTATTTCTTACAGAAAGCAAGTTTTTGCAGACCAGATACTTTCAGTTTAAGAAGCATAGTTCATGTTATGTAATTAGTTTTAGAATTCTAGTATTGAAGTTATAGTGTCTGAGAAATTTACTGAGAGCAGAAGTCTGTCAGCTTAATTCAGAATGTTATTCATCATTCTAGATTCAGATTTTTACTCTAAACAAGCTAAGAAAATACTGTATACTCTTTTCTAACTTCTGATCTGATTTTAACATGTCATTGTTACAAACAGATTCAATTTAGAAACCAGAATTAGATGCCAACAGATGCAGAGATATGGTGTATGATATGATATCCTCATATATTTTAACATTTTGTACTACCACTTACCTAAATTAAGAGATTCTACCTGCATCAGTTTGGGTTTCAGGACTAAAGTTTACTCTTGAATATTTACCTAATTTAGGTTAATTTCCTACTCAAGTGCAATAGAAAAAGTAATTAGAAAGATAATTACTTTGAAAACAAGTAAGGATTCTAGCTTCTGGGATATATTGGGAGAAGCTTGGGCTCACATTCTCTGATATGCAAACCAAAAGTTTGCATTGTTAAGAATGTGATCTATGAAGGTATGGGATATACATTTTATTTATTTATTTATTTATAATAGTAGACGAAATATCTCTACTTACTCCTAAAATAGTGTTGTCTAAGTGGTAGCTGCATTACCTTTTTTCTTTCCCATGTAAATTCTGTAACTAGTGGGTAATAGCTTCTATAACTGCAGCCTGATGAATATTACATAATTCCATGAAAAATGAAATTTTTCTGTGGAAAACAAATGAAAACAAAAACAAAAAAAAACCACAACCAAACAAAAAAAACCTTTTAGTTAGAATAATTTATACCTGGGAGTAGACCTGGTATGGATGGATGTAAATGGATGTTTTAGAGTTCCCAAACTCATACAGACCAAGTGACTATGACCAGATCGGGCCTGCTCTTTGCTGACCTCTCAGTGGAACGGAAACTCAGTTACATCCTTCAACATACAATAACCAAGAAAGTAGCTATTTCATGGATACTATTAAAGCTTAAGCATAAGATAAAGAGAAGCATGGTTCTTTCAGGTTTTAATGTGGCAAACAGCTGCTAACAGTTTTTTATAGCAGAAATACATGTTTTGTGCATAAACATCTGCACAAGTGTTCAGCTGCTAATTAGCTTTCCTGAAGTAAATTTCACTAAACAAATATGGTGAAGAAAGGTAGATTCATAATAAAATAGTATGAATGCAAATGAAATACTTTATAAATATCTCAGATGACTTGAAAATGATGTACTGGATAATTCTTAAAGTATTTTTATAAATTATAAAAACCACACAAGCAATACAAAACAAAAGCCAAACAACGTGAAGGAATAGCATCAATTTACTGCTTTAATGATTGTAGAATCATAGAATGGCTTGAGTTGGAAGGAACGTGGTCTTGAGCACTTCCAGGGATGGGACATTCACAGCAACTCTGGGCAGCCCATTCCAGTGCCTCTCCAACTTTGGAGTAAAGAATTTCTTCCGAAAATCTAATCTAAATCTCCCTCTTTTTATTTTAAACACATTCCCCCTTGTCCTATCACTATCTAGTGACAGTGATATCTAGAATGATATCTATCATTTTACACTGTTTTTAGAATGTGTTTAATTATATGCGTTAAAACAGCACTGATAGAACTGAAACTGGGTTAAAATGCAGGACTCGCATTTTGGCCTTCTGTGTGAAAGGTCAGGCTACAGGCAAGGAGAGCTCTTTCCTGTCTTCTCTGATTATTCTGGTAGCTGGAGGGTAGCTGGTAGATTGTGCTGGAAAATATCTTGTCTAATCATAATGCTTAGAACTGTTTTATTCAGACTGCTGAGAGGGAAAATGAGTAACAACTGCTAATCTAGCAATCTTTTGACAAATCATTTATCAAATCATGTTTGCTGAGGGCTTGAAGAAGTTTTATTCATTAGTGTAGCCAGCTGCAACTTGCATTGATTTTATATATATATATATGATAATCTTCTTGTAAGGGAGCATAGAGACCTTGCACAAGATAGAATCAAAATAAAGCAGCAAGGGAGGTGGGATAATTAGTCAGAATAGGAGACCTTGTGTATCATAACAATCTTATACCTGTATGTGGCAGCATCAGAACATGAAATAAACAGCAGGAAAGTGTAAACATAAGAAAAAGTAAGAACTGAATGAACATGGTTCATTTATCTAGTTTGCACTGGTGACCTCATGAGTGAACATTCTGCCATGGATCATCTGTTCATGATCTCTGCAGACTGCTCTCTTGTCGTTACAGAGCGTTTGAGAGAACACTGTTCAGTAAAGCACCAATAGTGCATCATCTGGGACTGCAGCTGTTACCCAGAGAGGAGTGAGAAAGGAAGATGAGAGGAAGGGAGGAGTAAATCTAAAACAGACTTCTCTTGGCACTAACCACATGATGCTCATTTCTCCTTCCTGCAAATGTTAGTAGCTATGGGAATGCGGAGTATTATCTGAAGCACAGAAGTTCCTTAAGGATTCTACAGGTGGAGAATATATTCTGGAGTGTTTAGACTATTTTAGCCATGAAATCTAATTTTCTATTTCAGTCAGTGTTGTAGCTGACAATGCACATTCCTTGCCAAATTCAGATTCAACTGGGCCTTACTTTCTAGATCTGATCCCTACACACTTGAGCAGAATCCATATTGTCCTTCTGGGCTTGTCCCTATTTTGACTGCCTATGCATTTCTGCCTATGCTTTACTATTTTTTGCATCAAGTAGTTACTTTTAACGGACAAAAATTGAACTCATTTTATAATTAGAAATATGATAAAATCTAACTTTTTATAGATATATAGTAGCTCTACATCTCTTAAAGGAAGAGGCAAGAAGACCTCAGCAGTCAAGTGGTCAGTTGATGATTCAGTGTATGTCATACTCATCATCACGCTATGTTTAATAATATCTTGTGAAGTATTATGGTCATAATTCCTTAATTCCTTCTGTGTGATTCTTGGAGTAATTCTGTAGCAAGTTGAAGAGGCCATGTTTTTATAAAATTGATTTTGCTTTCTCTCTCTTGAGTCAATAACCTGAGTCAGCTGAATTTTTTCTAAGAGTATAAATAATGTATCTAAGTATTTCATGAGTAGGTGCACATCTCTGATTTTCTGACTAAGATTCCCAAACCTGTAATTATATGACCTTTACTGCAGCTTATAAATACAGTTTATGTGGTTGAAATATATGACCAGCTGACAAACAGTGACTGCCAATTGCTGCAAGCAGCTAGATATTAGCAAGATTTAGTTTAGTTACACAGTAGTATAACTGCTCTCTCTTCTAAGTAGGCTGGGCTGGAAGAGATATGTTGCATGGATGCACACATATAAATCACAAAGTATCTCCAAATTAAGTGTAGGTGCATTAAAAGGTGTTGTTAGGAGGAATGTCTTACAAAGTAATTATTAAATTTGAATATATTCTGTTATCTCTACAAATTGAGGAAACTATTTCAGTCCTTCAAACATCAGAGAAAAAGATGTAAATTACATGAAAGCTTATTCTTACCTATGGATTCAAAGAATATATGGTCTTAGTGCTGTGGATTTGTGGCAAGGAAATGCGAAGAGACCTTTTCTCTTCTGGTCTAATGTGGAAATTCCTGTAGGTCAGAGGAAACATGCATTTCAAGTTATTGTGCTGCCTTTTTATCAAAAGCCATTCAGAAATGCATTTTTAGAGATTGAGTGAAATCCTTGTGAACATAAATATAGCAGCTGTTAGTCATTTGAAGTAAACATAAGAAATAGTACTTGTATATATACCAGTAATTAAAGGAAACTGGAAACCTACACGTATAACTTAGACAAAGGTTGGTGGAAAAGTTCCTGCAGGTGATAATGTTACTGAGGAAGAAGGATCTGAGGGGAAAAAAAACAATAATAGTTAATAAAAGCAAACCGAAGAAAAAAACCCAAATACTTCATAGAGATGGAGAAAGTTCCAGTCACAGTCATAGGAAATGGATATCATGGCCCAAATAAAGCAATTAAATATTGGTATGGATGGGATGGGCTTTTACAGGTTTATTTATAATTTGGAGTTTATAAACTGGAGGAAGCTGCCTCTTGTTTATAGTTTTTTTTAATGTGTTTGGGAAAAGCAAGACTTATACTCTGTTTTAAAGGAGATAGAACTACTGCACAGATGTCTGACATCATCAACATCTTCTCCTTGGTAACAAGAACACTTCGTTTACCTCTAAATTTTGACTAAGAGCCCAAGTTAGAGAGAGGAGACTTCATTTTTTTTGGTTCCCCTACAGAAGAAATCCAAGTTTTAAGGGATTCCTTGGAGGCATAACAAATTTGAGCTTTGGTAGATTAATATGGAAAGTGAGTTCATAAATCAAGAAGCATCCCAGCACTGCCTGCTGCACCATCTCGTTTATGCTCAGTGATCTCTAACTTAGGTATCTCTGATGATTGTAATTGCAACATGAAATTTTAAGACAAAGAGTTCATGATAGCCTCTAATATTCAGATAAAATGTCTTGAACTAAAAGCAGCAGGGAACTTTAATCTGAATTTTCTGTAAGTATTTCCAGGTAGAGAGTGCTGGTATTTTCACTGCTAGAGGGAGAAGAAGAATCTATAGAAAAAAAAATGTAAGAAACAGATACGCAGAAGTTGAATGATTTTTCATTTGAATGCAAACAGAAATAAAGAGTATTAATCCTTCAGTTTATAACATGTAAATTATAGCATGTAAATAACATTCCAAATATAATGAACTTGTGGGCAGTCGACCACTGTATAGACGTATAGACAGTATTTTATTGCATTTTTTTTTTTTTCTGAATTACATTTTGCAAGCAGAAAAAGCAGGGTAAAAGTAAATAAGGGAGTCAGGTAGAATAGGCACAGTGTAATTTTCAAATGATAAAAAAAGTAGTAGAATTATAAATTACAGCCAGAAAAGCTTACGTTTACAGAAACATTTTTCTTCCTCAGCCATAGACATTTGAATAATTTAATAAATGTGATACTGAAATGGCATATATGTCCCTTCTTATCATTGAGGATCTTTTTGTATGTTTTTCAAGAATATGTTTCCTGTCTGGCTAAAGATATCTTTAACTATAGAAATCTATAAAATGTAATATTAAACCAGTTCATTAATTCCACTTTAATGAGAGTATTGGCAGAAATAAGTTTCCTTATTCACTGCTTCTTTTACTGTACAATTAAAAAATGAAGATATTCCAGGTTCTGTGCAATCACAACGTGCTTTTGTGCAATTGTGTGCCAGCTTTCACTTTCACTTGTTTATGATATAAATGTGAAGTTTTTTCCACTTTTCCAAGTATGATGCTTCACTGAGGTTTTGCTGCAAATTCTTCACTGAATCTAAAGGAAATATATTACCATCCCTCCTCCCTTAGCTCACTTGGGTCTTCCTAGTTCTTAACTGAGAGCTGCCAATGTAAGTGACATTACATAAACACTCTTCCTGTTATTGCAATTTAATTTAGAGGCTTTGAAGACTTAATTCACTTTAATGGTAGTAGAAGTTATCCCATCCCCTTCTAAAGCTCAGCATAATGCTTTCCAGTATAATCCTCTTTAACGTTACTAATGATTAAGTTAGGTTAATTGGACTATAGAATCATAGAATTGCTCAGGTTGGAAAAGACCTTAAAGATCATCAAGTCCAACCACGACCTAACCATACTACCTTAACAACCCTCTGCTAAATCATGTCCCTAAGCATCACATCCACAGTATCTCTTCTTATAATGAAGCAATTTTCTGGATGTTCTCCTCGAGGATGGAACCGGACAGAATGTATAAGATACACTATGGAAGAAAAGGTGCAATTTGGAAGCACATAGTGGTGTGATGAAGAACTTACAGATCAAACATTTCATACACCATCTGTTATGATGCAAGAATAGCAGTATGAGACTTGAAAGTGAAGATAAGAATGGTAACATTTAATGTAATTAATATCAGAATATTAGATTCAGGAAAGGCAAGTTAGAATCTGCACAAAACCCACAAATTATACTAGATGTGATGTAATTAGGTGTAGAAGTATGGTAGATGAGAAAACTTTGAGTTAAATACAACATTGAGAGCATGTGGGGAAACACACAGTAGTGCTGGTCATCAGAGATTATGGTCCATCACTGTTTAAAAACTTAAATATCAAATCTTCTATATGAAGTTAAAAGTACACTGTGCATTGTAATCCAGTCACCTTTTGTGTTCCATAGCTTGCAAGTGAGAAATTGTAGAGGAAACCATCGCTGAATTAGTAAATGAGAAACATGTACCTGGTTAAAATACACGTATTCTCCTGCCTACAGAAACATTAATTATCAGTATTTGAATGCTAAATGCATTTAGATGTTAAGTATTTGGCTATCAGTTTTGGAAGTTTATAATACGCTAATATTTGAACTCATGCTCTTTGCATTTTGTATTTGTAATTTGCTGAAGAAAAAGAGGCCCTGGTATCCATATTCCTTTTACTGAAGGGGTGGTTGACACCTCCTGTGAAAAGAAGTCAAAATAAAGTCTGAAGACTTTCCATTATAACCTTGTTGACATTATGGAGTTGATTTAAATATTTAGCATTTGTTACAGAGATTTGATAAGAGCTGAGAAAAAAGGCTAGGTCTCTTATGGTTCAGAAGGAGAACTCTACAACTCAATTCCATGAGGATACTGTAAGTCACTGTTAATACAGTTGGACTTTCCATGATTAGTTGTTGTCTCTTTGCTAGTAGAAAATAAGAAAAAAGCTTTTCTGCTAAGATGTATAGTATGTTACATTTTTTTCTCTTGATTTTAATATATTCGTCTAAGACATCTGAAGTAGAGTGGGTTTTTCTTTCTTCCTTTCTTTTCTACCTTTCTTATTTTGGGCACGGTTGTTTACAATGGCTGAATTTCTAAGTTCTTTCTTAAGCTGCTTTTCTTATGTAGAGTGTCTATATGTTATATTCACTTTCAAAACAAGTTCACATTCAAATTCTGGAATTTTATTAATGTACTGTTAAAAATATTTAAATCATATTGCATTTTAAATCATTTACTGGCAGAAATTTTTAGTCTTCAGATTTTTTTAACAGGTTTTTTTTTTTTTCTTTTTTTTGTCAGTTTTTATACTAATCGAGACAAGTTCAGGATTTCACAGATTTGGGAAATAAACATTTCTCCTAACTGGATCAATCATATTTCTAATATACAAATATTTTTGTATTATTATAGTTGTAATTCCTTGCACTGAAGTACAGATAATATTAAACTAGTACTATTACTCTCTTAATTTTATTTCTAATCTAATAATATTTTCTTCTCATATTATTAATCTATTACATGCATAAAGTAGTATATGCCCTACCTGAAAGAATATGCAAATGGACTTTTTTCCTCAACTGTATTTAGTTAACTACATAGGTATTTTAAGGAAGCTTCAGAATCTGTTTTCTGTAATCTGTTTAGATCACAGATGTGTTCGACAAGACAAAGATAAGGTGTGCTGACTCTGTTAGGTGCTAGACCAGGTATGCCAAACCTGCAACCTGTATGCAATCTGTCCCAGCATGCTGCGTGGCCACACCATGCCAACATGGCAGTGACTCTGCCCTACCAAGCAATCCTAAGCAGCCCAAAATGTTTAATTATCCCCGTAATCAAGTGAATCACTGTTTCCTCCAGTCAGCACATAAGACCTATCCTAGTAAGTAAAATACTTGTTTCTATGTATTAGCCTTCTCTGATAAGTCAAAAGAGGTCCTAACAGCTGTGTCATCTTGAATAAGCAAATAATTTTTACGTTTCTCATATTCTATAATTTGAAATAATATCATAAGTCTTGATTGTTTTTTCTTACAAAAATCTCCTGCTTAATAGAATAACATAAACACATAGTGTAAACTCAGCAGTTTTCATAAGCAGAATAAACTGTACATTTGCACATAGAACCACAGAAGTAAGTATGAATACTTACTTACAAGTTGCATAGATGACAAATGCCCTCATTCCCTGCATAGTCTCAAACAGTCCTAGAGTCTATTTTGATAAGGCTAAAAAAAATTCAGGTCAATCCAATGCTAAAAACATCATAAAAATAAGTATTTACACTTTTGAAACTTACATACATAGTTTTGAAGTCTGAAATTGTTTAATCTTATTAATAATTTACTTAAGAATTAAAAATTAAGATACAGAAGCTTTTAAATTCTTAAATATAAAAAAAAATAAAAATAAAAATAAAAACAACATCTGCTATGCCGATGTAAACAGTAAGAAACTTCCATATGGTTAAAATGGCAAAACTTCCAATACATATTCATGTTAGAAAATAAACTGTTAATTTTTCATCAGATGAAACATTAGCTTTACTTTACTTTATTTTACTAGTGGAAACCGCTGTGGTAAGTCATAGAGATTCCAGAGTTGTGAAAAGGACAGCAAAATATTGTGCACGCTGAAGAACTAGGGTTTTGTAGTAAGCTTTGGTTCTATATTTTTTCTTACATCATGTACTTCAGAAAAATACTGATTTATGGCTTTCTTTTTAATAAAGATTTGAAAATCACAGTGTAATACATAAAATGTCCATTAGTATATTCATTTAGTGTTTTGATGTTAAAATTCTGCAGCATGTGAAATTTTGATGTGCTATAGGCAGATTCCTCAAATGCATAAAATGGAAATGCTATTGCCTGTGGTAGAGTACATCTTTACACAGAATGATGAGGAGCTGAAATGCAAAATGTGCTGGTAGCCGTACACCTATGTTTATTTTAGTTTTGCCCAAACATTTATAAATTATACAGTTTGACTGCAGCTGTGAGTTGCACAAACCACCTCTGGACTACCTAAACTGGACATAAAGTTTCATATACACTTCAGGAAGGTCAAGGTACAGTTTCCACAGTATTCTCCTGGGGAAACNACACTAGCAATATGCTTTTCTGTGAGCAGAATGGAAGCACATGGTAGTTACAGAGTGGCATTCACTGAAATTAGTAAACATTAAGAACTGAAAATTTTCCAGAATTGGGTTCACAGTTTTTATTACAGGGTGTTGGCTGTCTCAATTTGCTGAGTCCTGAATGCTTTGCTGAATGAGGACTTCAACATAACTAAAAAATTAATCTGGAAATTATTTTACCAGATATGGAGCATAATCAAGAATTTTAAATTAAGAATGATTGATATTTCAAGTGTTGTTTTTTTTTAATTTATTATTTTTATTTTCACTGCCACATACTTTCATATTATCTGGAATTGCAGTTACAGAATCATAGAATGGCTTGTGTTGAAACGGACCTTAAGGATCATCTAGTTTCACCCCCCCTGTCAAAGACAGGGTCTTTGCTGCTAGACCAAGCTGCCCAGAGCCACATCCAGCCTTGCTTTGAATATTTCCAGGGATAGGGTACCCACAGCCTCTCTGGACAACCTGTTTCAGTGCATCACCCTCCTCTGTGTGAAAAACTTCCTACTAGTACCTAATCAAAATTTCCCGTCTTAGTTTAAAACTGTTCCCCCTTGTATTATCGCTATAAACCCATGTGAACAGTTGTTCCCCCTCCTGTTTATATGCTCCCTTCAAGTACTGGAAAGCCACAATGAGGTCTTCCTGAAGCCTTCTCCAAGCTAAGCAATCCTAGTTCCCTCGACCTTTCTTCATGGGAGAGGTGCTTCAGCCCTCTGATCATCTTAGTGGTCCCCCTCTGGATCCATTCCAAGAACTCTTCATCTTGTGCTGGGGCCCCAGGCCAGGACGTAGTACTTCTTTCAACTATTAAGCATATAGCAATGTTGTTCTAGGATTTTTCTCTATGCTTTTGTTCATGTCTTGCAATGTGACCTATGAACCATATATTCAGAAGATTAGTTATAATGGAAGTACGCATGAGATTTCCAGGAACCAATGATTAAGCACCAAGTGAGAAGGTATGGCTAACCTAGGGTGCTCAGGTTCAAGCCTTGTACCTCAGTGACCAGAAGGAGTAGACCCTGAGTCTACTCCTTCTCTCTGTCATTTAAGAGCTAGCAGCTGAGGGAGCAGCATTTCTGGATTGAGATTACACTCTTCTCAATCTGTCATTGGAAAGAGTGAGCTATTTTTTTTGTCTTGGTCATCTCTTGCCCCATGGCCCTTGTATCCCAGTAGGAGGTACTGGCTTTGCTTTCCTTTGGTCCATGGAAGTAGGATTTAGGAATTAGATATCTAGGAGTGTTACTAAAGTTTTTCTTCTATGACATAAATTGAAACATAGGGTGCTGATTTCCTTGTAGGAAGCATGAGAAATTCTCTGAGAATATATGTGTTCTTGTGGCTGGCTTAACCTGTTTTCTTAAGTCTATATTTTGTTTATGTACCCAGTGACAAAGACAGGCACAATGTGTGCAAGCTGGAAAGTAAGAAGATCCATCTGAGCATGAGAAAGAACTTTGAAGAGTGACAAAGCCCGGAACAGGCTGCCCAGAGAGGTTGTGGAATCTTGTTCTCTGGAGATAATCAAAACCTACCTGGATGCTTTTCTGTGTGGACTGCTGTATGCAACCGGATTTAGCAGGGGGTTGGACTACACCAGGCATGTCTAGCCTATGGGCTGCATGTGGCCTGACACAGCTCACAATGCAACTGTCCCCTCCCTGTGTCATCATGCTGGTGTCTCTTCCTCTTGAGAAGAAAATCAATTTAAGTGTAAGAAACCCTTTTTACTCCAAAAGTAATTAACCTGTTCTAAGTAAACAGAACAGGTTGCATAGAGAGGTTTTGGAGTCTTCAGATACTCAAAACTGTGACTTGGCAGCAGGCAGCTGTGGGCAGCATGCTCAAGATTGAGGATAAAATAGGGAGTGTTCCACCAAGAACAAAACCAGTTTGATCTGGAAGAAATTTCTGAAATGATGAAATAACAGCTGAATGCTCAAATGCAAAAAAATTAATGTAAATTAATTTTTACATTAATTTCTGTGGCTAAGACACTTTTACAAGCAGACCTTATTTATCATCAAATCCTGTCCTTCACTCATCTAATTTCCTTCGTTATTTTGTTTGTTTGTTTTCTGTTTCTTGTTTGTTTTTTGCTTTTTTTTTTGTTTTTCTTCTGGGGATATTGTGTGTATGGCACACCATGTCCTATATATCGCTTACTGAAATATTAACATTACTTTCAGAGGAGAGAACTCATTTCTTCATTTCTTTCATCTGCTAGTTCCAGCATCCCTTTATGTTTCTTTCATCCCTCAGAGTTGCCTTTCAACTTCCATCCTGCTTAAAAAAAAAACCAAAAACACCTACCTTATTCTGTTATTTTCTAATGTAGGAGTCCTTTCCTGCTTCCTACATCCACTCCTGATTTGTCATGGACCTCATTAGCCAATTCAGACTCCACTCACTTCTCCTACTAAATCTGAAATGCTGTTATAATCATTTTCTGCTGGGGGAAAAAAAGAAAAGAAAAAAAGTACTGTATTGGAAATCTATGAATTATAGTACTTTCATTTACAAAACTCTAGGAAATACATTCAGCCTCTTTCCCTCCACCTACCACACGCTCACACACTCTAGCAACCATTGTTCCTGCTATTACTAAGTAAGAAAAAATTAGGAAGACAAAATTTTAGCATGGACACTGATGAAACTTTGTTCTGCTCATAGAATTAGATTGTCTTACACGTTTAAGTTTTCCTAGTCACTGTCTTGCTACTGTAGCTGTGATTCCTCATGCATTCCACAATGCTTCTGGTAATTTTTCTGACAATTAGCACTGTATTAAAAAGAGTAAGCGTAGAATAATTTTTATTTAAGTGATCTCATACTTCTTAAACCATTGAATATTATTGAAAGGGAACATTTAAATTTTTCATGCACAGTGTAATTCTGATATTGATGCAACAGTGTGTGTAATTACATTATTTGTAGAACTAAGCCAGTTTCAAAGAGAAACTATAGAATATTGTACTAAATCTTAAGGAGACTGTTTACCTACAAGTGCTGCTGAACTGCCAGCATTGGCACTTGCATCCAAAACATATTGCTCCTGGAAGCTTGTAAAGTTTGGTGCTCAGAAGGTAAATTTTAAGTATGACTGAGAACAATCAGGCTGGGTCACACCAAGGCACTAAGTAGGCACTAGTATAGATTTAAGCTGTTTTATTTCTTGTAAATGTTCTTGTAGGACAGCTGTTAGCTGCAGCTGGTCAGGACCCTTGTCTTCTGTTAATGTCAAAGTGTTTGAATCACTTATTAGGATATGAGAAACCAAGAGTGGACCGTATTTCCTTCTGCTGGAATACATGTAGTACATGTGAATTGGTTTAACATATTCAGAGAAAGGCTAAAGACTGTTTTCATTTCCTAGGTGGGTTGAAATTTTTGTACCATACTAAGGGTAATTACAGATTCTTTTAAGGCCTCAGAGAAAGTTAACAAGCTTGGTTCTATGGTTTAGTTATTAGGGTAATTGCTTGGAAGGGAATATTTATAGTCTGCTGAAGTATGACAAGTTATGTAAGTTACATAAAAATACTTAAGTAGCTTATTGGGGAAGTGGACTTGATGATAAGAGGAGGTGAGCTGCAGTTCTGCTTTGAGAATCATCTCTGGGGGTGCTCTTTTTTTTCAATCTCTCATTGTCACATATGCAATTATTCTGGTTCTCGGTGTTTCCGAAAAGTAAATTCTCAGTTAATTGTCTTTAGCAGACTTGATTTCCTTCTAGAAGTGGGAAAACAGCAAGTCACAGTTCTTCAATAACAAAGTATACGTTTATTTTCAAAAGAGTTCAAGTTGCTATGGTTTCCTTATTTTCCTCTCGTCCATTCCTCACCAAGCTGAAGTAACAAACCTGATCCTTTGTGATAATTTTGATCAGTAGTGTGAGAGTTCTTTTTGCCTGGACACTGCGGAATTCAACAGTTTTTGCTTAATTACATCTTCTTTTTTGATCATTTAGAGTTCTTTTCCTGTTGTCATTGATCTACCATCTTCTTGGGGTGTCCAATGAATTACAGGCTTTTTCTAGTGGTAGTATAGCTGACTGGACAGTAAACACTATTTAATCACTTCCTCAGTAGAGTGTTTTTACCTTGAGTCTTTGTTCAGCCAGAAGAAAGAAGGATATCTAAAATTAATGAAACACACTTAGTGCGATATTACTTTGAAGTACAGGAGAAAAAACCCACAACATTGCTCTATAGTGGTCTCTTTCAACATAAAGAATCGTAACCATCATGCACTGAACCTGAAAATTGATTGAATTCTCATCTTCTGATGGGAGAAAAAGTGCTTGAAACCTAGCCTATTTAATAAATAAATTATATTTCTATTACATTTTAGTTTCACTTTTGAAAGCACTGAGTTTTTAGATGTTCTTAAATGCATCTAATGAACAGAAAATAAGATTATCAATTGAGACAAGGCTAGTCAATTATTAGTGCAAAAATAGAAAATACATGCTGTTTTTTTCCCTCAGAATTTGTTTCTAATGCTTATTCATTTAAAAAGAATACCCTTCTAGGCATAACATTTAATAAGATTATGACACTTAAATTTTGTCTGCTAAGCAACCATGAGAGGTTTTGGACTCTGTACAGTGGATGAATGAATGCAAGTTTGAACAGAATCTGCACAGTTATTTACAGAAGTAAATTACAACAAACTACTTTACACCTGTTGTTAACTTAGTCTAATTAGGAAGAATTTATATAGATATGGAAGAAAAGAAGGAGAGGGAAATCACAGAAATGAAGATGTAAATCTTAATGTATTGTACTTTGAAACTTTTCAATTTGCATGCAAATTGAACATTGAATTACAAAGCTTTAAAAAATTGAAGCAGAAGCTTTTTATAAATGAAGAGATGTAAAAAGCTGATACATTTTTATGTGTTTCTCTGCTATTCTCTATGGTATAAATGTTGTGATCTTTAGTATTACTTCTCTATTGAGTATGAAAAATTGTCAATCAAGTTTTAGACATATATTGCAGTACAACACAGTATAATATCAATATAGTTATTGGTATTAATAGTTATGTATGCATTAACCTTGCTACAATAACAAAAAGAAGGAAGGAAGCGTTCATTTGAATGATGAGGCCAGTTAAAAAAGCAAAAAATTGAATGAAAAAAATGCCATATTTGCATTTTTTTAGATATATCTGCACATTACTGATAAGTTATAGTGGATAAATTACTTTGCCATTAGAAACTACATAATGAGAATTGTTATGTAAGAAAATGCCTAAATTACCGTATGAGGAACGATGCCACAGTGTGCCTGCTTTTATCTGCCTAAACTAAAATTTAAATATATTGGTCAAGTTATTGCTCATGATGAAACATTCTATTTTTGCATAAAGTAGTAATTTGTTATCTTAAAATCCAGTGCTTCTTATGCTCTTACAGTAATATCTTGAAGTCTATTGGAATTTTTTTCTCTGGAGTACTAGAAATAATTAAACATGAAAATTAATAATCTTTTCCAGACATAGAAATTCTTGTTTAAAATTTCTTCACAGTGAGGTCCATTTATAATTCATCCTGTGTAGACATGCGAATATTAAAAGGAAAAATACATGTGAGGAAGGAAAGAAATGTAGTTTATTGACTAAATTCCCTTAAGAGAGTTTTCTATGAGAATACTTGGTTTAGTGGGCCACCCAGATAATTTATTCTGGAAACAATATGGCTATCCTGATATGCGCAGCAGGTTTTATCAAAATGTCCAAATGAGTCTGGCTCCATTAAAGTTGTCTTTCTTCTGTTTCTTAGCTTTAATAAAATTTGGATTGTTTTTATATGGTCTGGTTTAGAAATGAAAGAAATGCGCTAGTGATTAAACAAAAAAAAAAAAAAGAATTAGAGAAAAAAATATGTCATTTTTGAATATGCAACATTGATGTTACAGGAAGATACATTAGAATTGCTAACAGAATTATTCTTTTTTTGTCAGTTGATGTGTGAAGGTTACCAACTAACTTTTGCAGTGTGAGTGATTGTTTGGCACAGTGCATGGAGTATGGATGCTTACCTAGCAACAACCATAGAAGAACCTGGGTCTTGTTTTGTGAAATCCTGATAATTTTCTTAGGTTTTAGAAGTAGCAGGGAAATGGTCTTGTAAAGTACTAGCAAAAGCAAATTCTAAAGGCAGAATAATGAAAGTCCTGAGGCTTTCTGTAGTAAATGTGATTTAAGGAACTAGCAAGGAAGAGCCCAAGGAGAAACAAGCAGGGAGATTGGAAAAATAAATGCTACTGAAAACTGCCTTTGGCATTATCACTCCTGTACTTCTATGCCGTTTCTTACCTTGATGCTGTATTTTCCTTAACAAGAAACCAGAAAATAGTGGTTGTTTATTAAAATATGTCATATGTGGGAAATATACATGCTCAACAGTGTGAAGTTCTCAAGAACTGCTTTTTGTTTTTAACTGGAACTTGAAGACCACTAGTATATTTTTCTATGCAGGTAAAAACTTTGCTGTTAACATTGCTGGAATACAAATGAATACCAAATAAAATGCTTATGCACTGAAAATATGCAGTAAGGAAGGAGAAGATTTAAGGCAGATATATGTATTTAGCATTATTTTAGAGACCATATAATAGCATTGATAATTTTCAGGTATGCAGAAGCGTACTTCCAAATCCCTTTCTTTTTTCTATTTTCACTCTTGAAACTCCCTAAATGCCAATCTTCATTTTGTATGCATTCATGATTATAATGATTACTTGCATTTGTATTTTGCTTTAAAGATCATTTAAGAGCAGTCACTACTTAGTAATTACTGTAATGTCTTCTTGGGAATTATTACCCAATTTGTGGTGTAAAGAGGCATTTTTGACAATCCCAGCAAGAGAAGCACTGGTTTATTTAGTAGAACAGATACTGTAAAAATTCTTATCTTAAATTAGAAGGTTTTTTGTTTATTATTAAATCAGTCTTTTCTGCACAGAATGGCAGCAGTACAGAATAAATGGATTGGTTCACTATCATAGCAAAGTAATTCTGTTTATCTTTCTGTAGCATGCCAGCAGTGTAAAATACAAGACAACATTTGATATTTTATAGCTATTTACCTAGGTGGTGGTGTTGTAAAACTAACTGTACACCTTCCAACAGTGTATGCTGTCAGTGCTCTTATCTCTCCTAGTTTGTAATGTGTTTGTAGGCTGTCTAGTAGAAAGAGGTGCCACTGGACTCTGATATTAAGCAAGATTACTGGAAATCAGATAAGACACAACCTTTGTGGAACTAGTTCAAGTTTGTCTCTAAATAAATCCATTAATTCCTTCTCTATATAAGGAAAACCGATGTAGACTCTCAGCGCTTATTTTTCTGTCCATGAGATCTTTCTTTCTTGAATACGATGCATCTAAAGCAATGACAATTAAATATTGACGTCCTACTGCATTTCAGGCATAGATGAGAAGGCTGCATTCTCTACTGTGTCAGAAATTCTAATTCTTGATAAATATCTGAAAATATACCAAATTTTTGCAACAAGAAATGCATAAAAATAGCAAAAAAAGTATGAAAGAAATTCAGAAAATTACTAAGAGCAGAAGGATTTGTATTTTCATATTTCACTATGTGGCTACAAAACTTACATGCTATTACAGTATGAGAACACTGTATTCATAGCTTTTAACGCTTTAATTGGTATCCAGATGTTTTAAAATCTAGTCTTACACTCTAATTTTTCTAAAGATAATAAAGGGGCAAGCAGCAAAATAGAATGCTAAACACTTCTGCATAAGTTTCATAAGTTTCTTTATGTATAAATTGATAATGTGCGTAAATGTGTGGAAGGAACAGTAGACAAAATTATTTTTATGATCATCAACTCTTAGCAAGAATTATTTTTTGTGTTAAAAAATAACATACACTATGCTTCCCCAGGACCTATTAATGTGAATTCATCCATTGCAAGGCAGTGGAAGTTAAATACCTCTGAATGCAAAGAAAGTTCTGTTTCTTTAAAAATAAATAGTATTTTTGAAAGTAGAATTTAAAGAACTTAAAGAGACTTGTGCTTTCGAGTGTAAAAAGCCAATTTTAAGTTGTAACTTTGCTTAACAATTGTGATATTCTTTATGGGAAGAAAAAGATTAGGTATGATTGTTTAAGGGGACTATATTCCTGATATCAATGTATATAATTTTGTCTGTAAAATAACTCTTCTCTTGTTCTTTCATATTAATCTGGCATCTATTTTTTTTCTATGTCATGCCTAACAACAGGGATCACTTCAACGTTATAGGAGTGGCTTCAGAGTTGCATGAACTAAATAACATATGCATTTTCTTAAATAAAAATGGTTAAATTACAGAATTTTGCTCATTATAGTATCTAAAACATAAAATAAAAATTTTAAGCGAGTTTTGGAATCTGTGTGGTATTTTTCCTGCAAAAATGTGCTCTAGTTCATTGTCAGAGAATTTCCTCTAGATCAATAAAAATTGTTGCTCTCCTCATTTAGCATATTAAACCTTTACTGCATTTATTTATTCTAAAAGTAACAAATAATGAATACTGAGTTTCAAGCTTCTTTCTCTACTACTTACTAGCTGAATAAATGAACTCTGAGTTGCTATACGTCAGATTCCCAATAAAATGGCTTATCTTTCAATCAAAGACTACAAAGACTTTTTAATTCATAGAGATCTGTTTCTGAGATATAATTTTCTTTGTTCTTTACAAGTAATGTAAACTTAGATCAACTTAAGGTGACTGTGCTGTTTTTTGCTTGTTTGTTTGTTTTCTGAACTTCTTTCCTATGTACAAAAGATTTTTTTTTAATTGGTCATCTTCCATTTTTCCTGTTTGTTTTTTTTTTTTTTGTCTGTTTAGGTATTTTTCTTAGTCATAATCATTTGCCACTATTAGACCAGTGTTCTCTGTTCCAAAACAGCTGATATTGTGCTGTATGATTCCAGCCTGCAGTTAAGCAGTGCACATCAGTGAAATAGGTCCACATAACAATCTGAGACAAACCACTTCACTCTAGCAAAGATACTGTTCAGTAAAACAAGTACCATTTTAGTACAATTATGATAAAAATAAAAATCTCCTTTTTCATATATTATTTACACATGATAGGTTGTCTTTGTAACATCTGTTCTGTTATATAATCACAAAGATAAAAATGTGAGTAACATTTGACTTCTGTAAAGCTTTTACTAGAAGGCATTTATAAATTCCTGTTTCCCTTCTCTCTTTTAATTTTCTGCCTTATATCACTCTCTCAACTTCTTCCTTGTTATATCTACCCTTAGCTTCAATCTCAGTCACTCCTTTATTCTTTCTTTCCTACAGTGCTATTTCCCACATAGAAAGTAGGATCTAAAGATACGTACTGTTCTTATTACTGCCTTTGGTCTCTGTGTCTTGCAACAGTTTGTTCCAGATGATTATCTCATCTGTCTCAGGTTCATCAGACTCTCGTGAAACAGTTTAATCAACATTTAAGGAAAACTAAAATACTTCTCTCTTTCCTCCCTTCATAGCTGTCAAAATCAAGAAAAAAAAAAAACAAAAAAAACAAAAAACTTGAAAAACCATAAAATTAATACTACTGAAATCATCATGCTAAAACTACAATGGGATTTCCATTTTTTCTTGTTAAATCTTTCTTTTTCTGGCCTATTACATTACAGTGAAATACATTCAAGACCACTGTAGCTACTTTTGACCTATGATGGGTACTTCGGCAGCAGACAAGTACTTACATAGGTCGGATGAATGAAAAATATTTTTTTCTACTTCAGAAAACTTCATTTCAAGGTTTAAAAGATATTGCAGCTTGATGCTTCCAGTAGTTTTATGGTACAACAAGGAAAAATACTGTATTTCTGTATTTGTAGCAATTGTTCAATTGTTTTGTATTACGCTGTTTCTATTTTATTTTATTTTT